>JAVXUO010001109.1:0-61032 GCA_033065855.1 Escallonia rubra | reverse complement strand
AGATACCCACGTGGATTTTTAGGCGCTTTATATATATGTGCAGGCTCTTGTGAGATGGCCCTTTCTTCCCGTTTGCCGGTGAAGAATTAAATTATAGCCGGGAGCCCAGTGGAAAAAGGGGTGATCTGAGTTTGGTTTTTTGGAGTCCAGCCACTTCAAACAGTCATCTTCATCAACGGAAGCTTTCTTTCCCCTTTATGCTTTGTCTTCAGCACTTCTATTGCATAGTAAAATTGGCCATGTTGGTACATCATGAACCTCTTGACGGAGGGGCGGAGGCTGAGGAGCTTGCTTGGTGAGCTGGTAGTCGGCGCCGGGCATGTCGATGCCCGAGCTGGTGCAGAAGACGAGATGGGATGGGTGATCTTGGACTTGGGATGGCCCCACTTCTTGATGGCCTTGGCTGCGGCTTCCTTGCCGAGCTTGGGGATTTTGACGACCACCATGTCCTGCCGGGCGTCGAGGGATGCATCTGGTGGGTTGCATCTGGTGGAGAGTAAAGGCGATGGCAGAGAGACATATGGCATAATGAAGATGAAGATTTTTTTGACTAAAGTTACAATTTTGCCCTTTACTTTAGTCAAAAAAATAGCACATGACAGGCACGTGACTATTTTAACGGCTATTTTGGACGGACGTTGGTTTTTGCAGTCGTTTGCAATGGTTTTGTCAACCTCTTTGCAAAAGTTGTAAACACGGGGAGCAAAGTGCAAAAATGTGTAAACCTCAGGGGGACAGTTTTGTAATTAACCCTAAATTTTATCAGTTATTTTACTGATGACGCACAATGTTAATGACTTGATACTTATGTTTGATTTTTTTTTTTTTTACATTTAAAAGGAGTAGATGATTTCAGTTTGAGAGATTGGGGTAATCTAACAAAAAAGTAATTTGTGAAAGTAAAATTCTATTTTGGCATTTTAAAGTTTTTTAAACATTAAGCCAAATAAGGTGTGATTCCTTTTCTTTGCGTTTGTTAGGTGTGTATGATTTTAATTTTAAAGTCTGAGCTATTTAGGTAAAACTACTTTCTTAAATAAACATATATTTTGATATTTTGACATATTTTTAAAAAAATGTCATTTTTGGTTTGTAAATGGTTTTCGTAAAATGAAAAAAAGAATATTTTAATTCGTGAGTGCAATCTTTAGTTTCATACATGATTGTCATACTTTTATTTAATTTTTTAAAAGTACTTTTGAGGTGTTAATAATCAAAATCAAACTATAATACGTAAATATATGTTTATATCACAGAGTCTTAAAAGTTTATAATCGCTTTTTTAGCTTTATAAGATTTACAAATATCGGCACAATTATACCAACGAATTCTTGAATAAAGAGTTAATAAATAGGGGATAATTTTAGTACTTTACCATTGAAGATTTAATTTTGTTATTTTAAAGTACTTTTGAAGTGTTAAATTTTAAATTAAGGTCTACTATATGAGTATATTGATTAGGCAGAGTTTTAAAAGGTGTAAAATTAGTTTTCTAATTTTCTAAGGTGTACAAAAATTAGGCAAATTAGACCTGTGAATTTTTTAATAATAAATTATACTAAAGTGTTAGTAAGTTGGGGTAAAAAGGAAAAAAGACATGAAAACAAATAGGATGATCTATCGCATAATTAGAAGGGGTGAGATATTACGTTAGTGGCGCCATGATTATTTGTGTTAGTTTATTTCTAATTCATTAATCTTAAAAATTGTTTGTGAAATTAAATTGTTATTTCTGTATTTTAATTATTTTTAAGAGTTAAGTTATATTCAGCTTGATTCTTTTTCTGTTTGCATTTATCGGTGTATATGATTTCCAATTTAAAAGTTAATGTCACACAATTAAAATTAATTTTTTAAAATTGTAATCTTGGTATTCTAAATATTTTTTAAAATTAATTGGTATTGACTCTGTACATTATTTTTGTAAATAAAAAAGAAAGATCTTTATTTGCAAGTCATATTCGCTTTGATTCTTCATGTATTGGTGTATCATTTCCCAATTTAGAATTTGAGGTTAATTTTACGACAAATCATCACGTTTGTTTTTTAGTCCTTTTTATTTTTATCTATATTTATTAAAATTACACATGCATCATGACTCTTTTACTTTGATTTTTTTTTAAAAAAATATTCGTAGCTATTGTTCACATAATTTTAGTTTACCTTAAATGAGTAGAAAACTAATTATACACCTCCTAAAACTCTACTTAATCAATGTATCAACATATTAGGATTTAATTTTAAGTATTAACACCTCTAAAATGCTTTAAGATAACAAAATAAGCACTCAAGAATATTAAAAAAAAACGTAAAACATTTTTATAAATTAAGTCATATCAGTTTGTAAATTATTTTTGAAAGATCTTAATTTGCAAAGTTTTAATCTTTGATTTTATACATGATTTGGGTTATATGATTCCCAATTTCAAATTTGAGGTCAATTTTACGACACATCATAATTGTTTATTTTCAATTCCTTTTTCCTTTTTGTCCATGTTTATTAAAATTACATGTGCATCACGATTCTTTACTTTGACTTATTATTAAAATTCATAGTTATTGTTGTCATAATTTTAGTTTATCTTATATGAGTAGAAAATCAATTCTACACCTTCTAAAACTCTACCTAATCAATGTATCAACATTTTAGGACTTAATTTTAACCATCAACATCTCAATAACAGTTTGTGATAACAAAATAAACACTCAAAAATATTGAAAAATGTAAAATATTTTTAATTTTGTAAATTATTTTCGAAAGATCTTAATTTATGAATTATTTATCTTTGATTTCAAACATGCTTTTTTGTACTTTACATTTGTGATATTTTAATTATTTTAAATTAGTTTTGAGGTATTAGTAGTAAAAATTAAGACCTAATATGTTAATATATTGAATAAGTAGAGTTTTAAAAGGTGCATAATTGATTTTTTACTCTTATAAAGTTTAGTAAAATTTTACCAATAATAAAGAGTAATGATTCATGTGCGACTTCAGTAAATAGAGGTGAAAAGGGAATATGATACCAAAACAAACATAATAACGTGTCGCATAAGTAAAAGGAGATGACGTGTCGCAAAATTAAAAGAGATAAAAAAGAAAAAAATAGTGAAAATAAACTTAGATTTTGTCTCTATAATGCACAACGCTTAATCTATCATGGTACGATGATAGGTTGGATTGAACTGTAAAGCAAAATTTTCATTGGTGAGATATAGTGTTGTTAAGGTGTTAAAATATAAGTCCTAGTCGAATTGTATATCGTTTCGGTAAAAATATGGAAACAAGTTGTGAGATATTAATCTTCAACTTTCACGTATATGAAAATATATGTTAAAATGTAAGAACCAACTGGTCTTACTCATGAATTGCACTCAGTGATACAGAGATGGTTCAGAAGAAGAAGAATTCAGAAAAAGTTCAGAGAGAGAGAGAATTCAGAGAGGAAAGAAACGCATAGTGAAAGAAATGTTGCATAGTATATTCATTGATTCCTTTCTCTCCTGGATATCTCCTCTATATAGAGGTTACAACCGAAAATGCTAACAACCTTCCACTCAGAATGCTGGCAAAACAGAAAATACAAGAAAGAGAAATTCTGAACTAACTCTAACTGTATTGTTGTAATGGCATCAGCTAATTGTCATTATTGAACTTAAACAAGATTTCCTAATTAATACTTAGCATTAATACTTCTAGCTCAGCACAAGATCTTCTCTGTAATCAGTGTTGTCACTCCTCTCACGCGCTTGTGCCTTCCTCGCGTTAAGCTGGTCACGCGCGAACACTCTCTTGTGGCTGATCTTGTGTGCAGACCACTTGCTCAGCCTGTTTTCCATTTGAGCTGCTGCCCTCTCTGACTGGAGCCCTGGTCTTCCTTTTGATCCTGAATTTCAGGGGTTGTCTGGATGATAAATCCATGACATTCCCTCCCCCTTCAAAACCAGCTCCCTTTTCCTTTACAAACTCAGGGAATTTATGCTTAACTACTTCCCAATCTTCCCAAGTAGCTTCAGTGATTGGAAGGTTAGACCATGCCACCAATACCTGGGATACACAATTTTGTCCCCTCTTTATCATTCTATGTTCCAACATACGAGATGGTTCCAACAGTAATTGTCCTTCCAAATTAGTAGGGGGTAGAGTGGGTGAAACTGATGTGTCATGTCCAATGGCAGACTTGAGAAGTGAAACATGGAACACTGGATGAATGTGGGAATATGCAGGCAGACCCAACTTGTAAGCTACCTTGCCAATTTTTTCTATAACTGGGAAGGGTCCATAGTACTTTGGTGCCAGCTTAAAACTCCTTCTTAGAGCTAAACTGTTTTGCTTATATGGTTGCAACTTCAAATACACTTGGTCTCCCACTGAGAAGCTCCTGTCACTTCTCTTCTTATCCGCATAAACCTTCATTCTATTCTGTGCTTCTTCCAGATTTCTTTTGAGTAGGCTCATGACTCTGGCTCTATCAGCCAAATAAGAATCCACAGAAGCAATATTGGTAGTCTCATTAGACCCCATGCCTAAAGGTTTGGGCGCATAACCATACAAAGCTTGGAATGGGGTCATTTGAAGAGAAGTGTGGTAGTTGGTGTTGTACCAATATTCTGCTAGGGTCAGCCATTTGCACCAGGACTTAGGCTTATCACTACAAAAACATCTCAGGTAGGTCTCTAGGCATTGATTCACCCTCTCTGTTTGGCCATCACTCTGTGGGTGGTAAGCTGAGCTCATGTGTAATCTGACCCCCAAGAGGGCAAACAGTTTTTGCCAAAAATGACTAATAAAAACACTCCCCCTGTCACTTATGATATTGTCTGGGGTCCCATGTAATTTGAAAATGTGATCAAAGTATACCTGGGCAACTTCATGTGCTGTGTATGGGTGGCTCAAAGGTATGAAGTGTGAAAACTTGCTCATCCTATCTACCACTACCAAGATCACTTCCTTGTGCTCAGATTTAGGCAGACCTTCAATGAAGTCCATTGAGATGCTACTCCAGAATTGAGATGGAATTGGAAGTGGTTGTAGTAATCCTGGATAAGCAACAGTCTCGTGTTTACTTTGCTGGCAAACATTACACTGCTTCACCCATGCTTTACTGTCATGTCTCAAAGAGGGCCAGAAAAATACTGCTGAGATCCTTCTATATGTAGCTGAAATCCCTGAATGCCCTCCAATACCAGATGAGTGAAGTGTTTGAAGAACCTGAGCCCTCAATTCCCCTTCTTGTCCAATACAAATCTTCCCCCTGTATCTCAAAATATCATCTGCATAAGTGAATTCAGAAGTTGCATAAGGATCCAAGGTGAGCAACTGGATTTGCTCTGTTGTGAAGGGGTCTCCTTGATAACTCTCCTTGATTTCAGTCAACCACACTGGTGTAATATACGAAATGGCCCTGCACTCCCCCTTGTTATCATTAGGACAAGGCAGCCTTGACAAGGCATCAGCTGCCCCATTTTCGGCCCCTGATTTGTAATGTATGGTAAATGTGAACCCCAATAATTTAGAAAGACATTTCTTCTGGAGCAAAGAAGTGACCCTTTGCCCCAAGAGGTACTTCAGGCTGCAATGGTCAGTCATAATGGAAAAGGGTTGAATGCTGAGATAAGTATGCCAGTGCATGATTGCTTGCACTACTGCCATTAGTTCTTTTTCATAGGTAGATAATGCTAGGGCCCTTGGTCCAAAGGCCTTGCTAAAGAAAGCCAATGGCCTCCCTGCCTGCATAAGCACTGCCCCCATGCCTTGATCACTTGCATCCGTCTCTACTGTAAAAGGTAATGAAAAGTCTGGCAGTGCTAGGACTGAAGCACTGACCATGGCTGCCTTAAGCTTGTCAAAGGCTGTCAAAGCTTCAGGTATCCAGTTGAAATTATTCTTCTGTAAGAGTCTGGTCAGGGGCTTGCTAATTATTCCATAGTTCTGGATGAACTTTCTGTAGTAGCCAGTCAAACCCAAAAAACCTCTCAATTGTTTAAGAGTCTTAGGTAAAGGCCAGCTGATCATGGCTTCGATCTTGCTGGGGTCTGCAGACACCCCTTCCCCAGAAATCAAATGGCCTAGGTACTCCACTTTGCCAACAGCAAAAACACATTTAGATTGCTTCACAAAAAGCTGGTGCTGTCTTAAGATCTGTAGTACTGTACTGAGGTGTTGTAAGTGCTCTTCATAGTCCTTGCTATACACCAAAATGTCATCAAAAAACACTAGTACAAAGCTTCTAAGATGAGGTCTAAAAACATCATTCATGATGGACTGAAAAGTAGCTGGTGCATTTGTTAATCCAAAGGGCATTACTTTGAATTCAAAGTGCCCAAAATGTGTTGTAAAAGCAGTCTTGTGAATGTCAGCAGGGTTGACTCTCACCTGGTGGTAACCACTCCTCAGATCTAGCTTAGAAAACACACTTGCGCCATGCAGCTCATCTAGAAGGTCATCCACAACTGGGATGGGGTATTTGTTTTTGACTGTGAGTTTATTTAACCCCCTATAGTCAGTGCACATCCTCCAGGAACCATCTTTTTTCTTAACCAGTAGCACTGGGGAGCTGAATGGAGATGAACTAGGCTGGATGATGCCTGAGTCAAGCATCTCATGGACTATTTTCTCCACTTCACTCTTCTGATTATAGGGCATTCTATAAGGTCTGATACATACAGGTTGGGAGTTTGGAATTAAGGGGATGTGGTGGTCTTGTGGTCTCATAGGTGGGAGTCCTTTAGGCTCCTCAAAGACATCCGCAAATGTATGAAGTAATGCTGTAAGTTGAGGTTCTTGGTTATCACCTGGTGGTAATGTGGCCAGAGTGTATACCTGTGCGCATAAAGCTCCTGCATTGTGTGTCAAATACTTGAACATCCCCTCTGCTGATAGAAGTTGGACTTCAGTCTTCCCATTTCCTCCTTGAAAAGTGATAGTCTTCCCTTCCCTTATTATTGTCATTGTCATTGCTGTGAAGTCAAACTGAACTTGGCCTAGGGTCTTTAGCCATTGCAGACCCAATACGCAGTCACAACCCCCCAAGGGCAAAATCATCATGTTCGAACTGAATGTTTGATCCTGCAATATCCAAGAAAAATCTTGGCACATTGAGTCACTAGGGACTCTGTTGCCATCAGCCACCATAATGGTCATTGGGGTAGTAGCCACTGCTACACAACCTAGTTTATCAGCTGTGACAGGGTCAATGAAGTTGTGTGTTGATCCTGTGTCAACAAGTATAGAGATCACCTTGTTGTCATGTTTGCCCCACAATTTAAAAGTATTGTGTGAGGGGGTGCCAGTAATGGCATTCACTGTAATCTCGACCCTGTCCTCTTCTTTCTCCACATTAGTTTCCCCTAGAGTAAACTCTTCGTCATAGATTGGTAGGGTGTCCTCCTCTTCCTCCTCATCAACCACTAGCATAGACACCTGCCTATGTTTGCATGAATGAGCTGGTGTGAACACTTCATCACACCAGTAGCACAGCCCCTTTTTCCTTCTCTCATCAAAGAATCCTCTGTTAAATTTTTGGGTGGGTGCATGGTTTGGTGTGGGCAATAAAGCTTTTTGTGGTGGGGCAGGTGTATGTTGGCTATTGAAGGCAAGTGGGTTGGCCTGTACAGTTCTGGCTTTCCAGTGGGAGTTGTTGGTTTGAGACTTGATTAGGCTGGGGTTGTTAGGAGCAGGTTGTGTCCTGGTCATGGTCCTGGGACTGTGCCACACATTGTTAAGACTAGCTTCCTGTTTCCTTGCGAGGTATATAGCTCGAGAAAGATCATCCACAGCAAATTTCTCCACCTCAAGCCTAATGTCATCCTTTAGTCCACTTATAAAACTTTGAAGGAAATAGTTCTCTTCAAACTGGCTCCCTTCACTCACCAATATGGATCTAAGAGTCTCAAAATCATTATAGTAATGTTCCACTGTGTTTGTCTGCTTTAACTTATGGAATTCCCCAATAATGCTTTCTCTAAATAGGCTAGAGAACCTAGCATGCAAGTCCTTGACAAAAGTAAACCATGACACTCTTCCTCTGGATTTAATGTATGTCCCATACCAAAATTCTGCTTGACCATCAAAATGAACAGAAACAAAACTCACTTTATACAGTTCATCTACAGGGTTAAACTCAAAATATTTCTCTGCCTTTCGTACCCATCCATAGGAGTCCTCCCCACAGAACCTAGGGAACTCTATTTTAGGCAATTTTGGGCTAGGAGTATGTGCAGTATTATAGTGATATTCTTGGTTTGGTTGCTCATATCCCTTACCTGTTTTGGACTGCCGTAATCCTGAACCAGAGCTTTCACCATCCTTAAGATGAAGCAGCTCGTGCATCATTTGCTGTAATTCCTTCAGACTTTGTCTCACCACAGGTAGTTCATCCTTCAGTTGATCTACTGATGCCCTTAGGTCTGAGATTCCCGAGACTGTCTCCTTTAATCCCATCAATTGATCATCTATGGCTCCAAAGTGGTCTGCGAATTGAGCCTCCATGAGGCTTACATGTTCATCTAGTTGGTGTTGCTTGCCTTGTCTCGTATTGTACCCCATTGGAATGGTTTCTTGCTAGGTATATATTGGAAGAAAATGTGTAGTATTTGAGGATTCGAACACTGCTCTGAATACCAATTTGTAAGAACCAACTGGTCTTACTCATGAATTGCACTCAGTGATACAGAGATGGTTCAGAAGAAGAAGAATTCAGAAAAAGTTCAGAGAAAGAGAGAATTCAGAGAGGAAAGAAACGCATAGTGAAAGAAATGTTGCATAGTATATTCATTGATTCCTTTCTCTCCTGGATATCTCCTCTATATAGAGGTTACAACCGAAAATGCTAACAACCTTCCACTCAGAATGCTGGCAAAACAGAAAATACAAGAAAGAGAAATTCTGAACTAACTCTAACTGTATTGTTGTAATGGCATCAGCTAATTGTCATTATTGAACTTAAACAAGATTTCCTAATTAATACTTAGCATTAATACTTCCAGCTCAGCACAAGATCTTCTCTGTAATCAGTGTTGTCACTCCTCTCACGCGCTTGTGCCTTCCTCGCGTTAAGCTGGTCACGCGCGAACACTCTCTTGTGGCTGATCTTGTGTGCAGACCACTTGCTCAGCCTGTTTTCCATTTGAGCTGCTGCCCTCCCTGACTGGAGCCCTTGTCTTCCTTTTGATCCTGAATTTCAGGGGTTGTCTGGATGATAAATCCATGACATAAAATGTATCAAAGTGTTAACTATCAAATAAGTATTGTCCAGTACATCTCTTTTGCACATTTCATCGAACAGTCGGTGTGCACGTACAGAATCATGGGACTTGACGTGCAAATCCAAGAGAGAGAGTTGCTGACGTGTAGTTGTTGAACAGAGGCTTTCTTTATCACCTTTACATGACTCGATTTGGGAAGCTCTCCTCGTCGGTTTTCTTCAAAGCGATTGTGGCTTGATGATGACGATGAGGATGAACAGCAGCAGTGTCTTAAATATGACTGGTAATGGCATGCTTCTTTAAGCCTAAAGAGAAGCCCGCCAAGGATGTAGTTTCTGGTCATATAATCAGAAACTAAGAGAGACACCACCATCTACGGGTTACTCGGCGAACTAGGCTTTCGAACCGAATTCCTGATAACAGCTTAGGCTTCACGCGTCCATACCAATTTGGAAGGCTTTCCCAACACTGTGAATAGTATTGTAATTAATTTTACATTCCTACTCACAACTGGATAAGGACTACACAAGAGTTTCTGGTCGTTATATATAATGGGCCTTGATGAGTGACGGTGTGTGTAATTGAGGAAAACATTGTGCGTGGTGATAGATTATAGCCGTGAGTTGCAAGTTTGTTCCCTTACAATACCAGCGATCGTCTAGCGTTCTTGAGAGTGAACAAGAAAGAGATGTTGCCGCCGGCGGAGATCGCGAGCGAAAACATCTTTGCCTTGCTGGAGCAGGCAATCACCATTGCTGCGTGCAAGTATCCCGAGGATCTTCTTCTTCGAAGGGACGGCATCGCCCAACTGCTCTACAAGAACCGACAGGGTGATGTTTCTACCAAGAATCAGAACGTGGGAGACATCTGTACAATGCCAAAACAGACAAAGGCACCAAGAAAGGAAAACCCAGAAAGCAAAACGCTGAAAGCTCGCCAACCGAGGGTGAAGAAGCCAAAGCAGAGCCAGAAGCTACAAAAGGTCCGGTCTTCCCTGGCGCAGATGCGAAACCAACAGGCTCGTTTGATGACCTGAACGATCTTCCCCAACTGTCGCTGCGGATGGTCAAATCTGGATTCTGCATGTCCCTTGAGAGTCTTATCAGTTGATGTAAACATGACAAAAAAGGAACAGAACTGCGTTGAGCTTGATCCCTGATTGATTCAGGGTACGTAGGCAGCCTAATAGCCTATGTATGAAGTACCAGTATATAGGTTCAGCTCCTTTATGTTAAAATAATATTTTTTTTATTTGTTTTTGTTTTCAGCTACTTGATCGATTACTTATTCAGTTATCTTAAATTTGTGGATTGGAGACTGTAGTCTGGTCTGAATTTTAATTTGATTGGGTTAATCTTCAAATTCATTCGTATGATGATTAAATTTTTGATATGCTACTTGGTGTAATTCCGAATATGCTCAGCAGCTTCCATCTTATTGGTATATCAAAACGGTTAATAAATCGTTTGTGGGTATAGGCGATCCGTTGATATGGTCCAGCTTATGATTCATTAGTCCAGGGCTTCTAAGGCTTGAATTAATTGTTTTTGTAAAGTATGTGTCATATATAAAAGATTTTAAGTGTTTTAGCATGATCTATCTCTTCCGATGCGTATATTATGACACAAAATGGATAAGTTTCATGTTATATCCATTGGCCGAGTAATATCTCACGTAAGAGGTCATTGCATTATCTTTACACCAATCCGTGAAGGAGAGATTTCTTTGGCGCTCATGGTGGTTACGAGCTTGAATCGTAGACCATATATTTTTGTATAATAGGGCAGTTACGTAGGTTGTGGTCAGCTGCTTCCTCATGTCCGCACCCGTAATAAGTAGTGTTGCTTAGTGTACTCGCGTGTGGATAAGAGGCATTTTGTGTGTATAACGAACCGCCTCCGGAAAAGATTAGGCCTATCTCGAGTCGCTATCCTATTCTTAGGGTTGATTAGATATTTAACAAGGAAAATTAATAATACTGTAAATTTGACTCCAGATGTTCAATTAAAACTTCCTAGTCTACAAAACTGGAGATTCCTCCAGAACACATTTATATGACGAGAAGCTGCTAGGCACCCCGTCATATATACTCTGAACGATCTCTAAAGGGTTTTTTTTGTGATTTTTATCCAAACGCGTAAATGAAGTCAAACAAAACCCAAGCTAAGCGTAAGTTTTATTTGAATTCGACAACAGGGGTCGCATGACCTACACACCCTACGCAACAAGTCGGGACCAAAATCCCGTAGTTCGACCAACCCTAGGAAAAGTGACTTAAATCTCGATTTCGGTTTCTTAGAGATCTAATTCAATTCAATTTAGGGAAAATTGCGCAAAATACCCCTGTGGTTTGGGGTCGTTGCAAAAATACCCTCGTTGTTACAAAAATTACAAAAAGACGCATGTGATTGCAAAAGTGTCGCAACAGACAATTTCTGTAATGAAACAAAAAATTTGTCCAAAATACCTTTCTATTTAAACCTTAAGATTGTCTTTGTACGCCAGAACTCTCGAGCAGAGGGGCGACACCACCAATGGTGACATCAGGGGGTTTCAAGCGCACATTATGGCGTTGGGCGATGATGGTGTTGGCGGCGGCAATGGCTGGTGGGGCCTTGATCGAAACCCAAAACAATCACAGCAGCAAACAACAGCTTGATCATGTCGAATTCAACCAATCCGCAGACCAAGCCCTAGAAATACATTCCTTTCATCAAAGCCCCGACGATCACATTCACAGTGGCGAAGAAGAATGGGAATCAATGGCTCGAGCTTGGCCGTAGCTTCAGCCATTTCTTCCGTCCATCTGCAGTCGTAACCGACGACGTGGTGGTGAATGACCGGATCGTCGCCGCCACAATCGCAGCAGCCGTGGCTGGGTCTACGCCATCACCACGACTCTGCATCAGCTTCAAGTGGCACCGTCGCCGTCGCGACAGGCAGCGCCGTCACCGCCATGATAGGCAACGCCGACATCGCAAAATCCCAATGGCCACCGTCGCCCTTCTCTGTCAACATTCTTCGCGAGGCATTGGGCCGAAATCAAGCCCATCTCGTACACGACGGCACCACTCCGTGCACGAAATGGGCGATGGTGGTTGTGGATGGGGCTGGGTGAGGGTGGCGGCTAGGATTTTGGTTGGGGGCTAGGTTTAGGGCTTGCTTGGATTGGAGAAGAAGATGGGACTTGGGTGGGAGAGAAAAAAAAAGGAGGGTAATTTTGTCTTTTTAATATATTAAAATATATCAAACGCGTTTTTTAGGAAAGTGAATATGACGCTCCATTAATTTGGACAATTTTTCTAACGGTCGCAACAAAATGAACACCACAGGTGTCTTTTTGCAATTTTTGTAACAAGGGTATTTTTGCAACGACCCCAAACCACAAGGGTATTTTACGCAATTTTTGCTTCAATTTATTCTGTTGAATGCTTTAAAAACTCTTAATGGACTAGAAATCTACTCTAAACAGAAGTCTAACCTACCAGCAGTCTGTTATAAACAGAAGTGTAATCCTACCAGAATTATAGGGGGACGTTTAAAGACTGATTTTCTTAGTTTTATCACATAACAAAACTTAGTCTCGGGAAAGGGACACCTAAAATACAGTTTACTCTAATCTCACCTACGGCTACTCTAAAGCATCCTAAGAAAAACTACACAATAAGAGCATAAGAATTACCACTTCATCTCGATTGTTTGAGAATTACCACTGCATCTCGATTGTTTGAGAATTACCACTGCATCTCGATTGTTTGGGCTACTTGACCATTGATTCTGGATTATTCACAACGCCAAAGATGAAACCATACGAATCTCGATTCTATATCTAATTTGTTTCTCTTGCTAATCTAGCTCCCACTGAAATCTAACAGCCTTTCAGCGAGATTTCTCTCTCCAACTGACTATCCACGTGGGAGTAGACAAGAGGCTTTTTTTTTCTTTTTAATAAAGGTCTGGGAGCAGTATAGATGCAAAAGAAGACTATCGGGTCATCCTTTTAACCTCTAAGAGATAACACTAAAAAGACCAAAAGGCTTAAACAACCTTACCGGCAAGTATACCTCAAGAGGGGGCATGTTTAAGCAGGAACTGATTGGAACACTTAGGAGAACCGACTGGTTTAGTCGAAAACCGGCTGATTCCCTTCCCTCATCTAGTAGTTTTTCCAACCCAACTCTAGAGGGAAAATACCATATTTTTCAATAAATCACATGTGTAATTAATCTGAATTTGGGACAGACATAAAAATCGAAGCCAAACCAACAACTAGACCTTCTATCCTATCTACAGTCTGACCTAGGTTATGCCCAAACTGATTGGATTAATCAAATGGGGTGTCTATAGTGTATTTTTATGACATCTCTTTCTAAAAGTTAAGAGATTCCTTTTGCCCTGTATAATCCAAAAATTATTAATAGAAAGTTGCGATCAACGTTAAAGTCTTCTACATATTTGTGATAGTGTTCAATATGGTTTGCCTATGATCCGTTGCCTTGAAAATTGCAAAACAGAGTTCAAGACAGAATCTCTTGCATCCTCAAAGTAGCCATAGTTCAAGATTAAGAGTTCAAGACTGGCTCTGGTGCTTGAATGGTTGAATCACCTGGTATAGATTCAAGGCATCGCTACCAATATTATGGGTGTAAGACATCTCTTGCCATTGATTGTTTCTATGTAGATTTATAGGAAATACCAAAATTTTCATTTGGTAACTTAGAGTGTTTTAAGGTGTTAAACCACATGAAGATGGCGTAATGTTGCACTATAAAGTGGAGAGTTTTAAAAAAGAGTCTTTGACTTCGTTAGGATTCCGTACTTTTCTCTCGTTCCCCTTTGCCGTCATTCCTTTCTTCTTTCCTCCTGCGGCCCTTTTTCCGACCATCCCCCCTCTATTATTATCTTCATCTCCTTGATTCTTCTCCCTTAATCCACCTACACCTGTCTTCATCTTCCACCATCTCTATCACATTTAATTCCCTCCGGCTTCATTAACTCGGATCAGTCAGTTCACTTTCAATAGCCTCCTATAGATAATTATTTCCTTTCATCTTTCTGCTAGTGTCCTGGTCCCCTCTCAGGTTCTCTTTTGAAAGTGACTATGGCTTCCTCTTTTTCCTCCTCCCAACTTTCTAACCATTACAATAACTCATCTTCCTCCAGTCCTCTTAACCCTCATCTCAACCCTTCTCCCCTTGTCCCTACTCACTTTCTACCCAACGGCTCTCAACCGCGTCGGGGCCCCCTGCTATAGCTTAATGAACAGCTGGTCTTAGCAGAAAGGATGGGAACCACATGCCTGCTTATAGGGTCCTTTTGTGATGTCAAAACTTTCAGTGAATCCCAACTTCAGGCTATTGTCAACAACAACTGGAACTTAGTGGGCCACGTTAGAGTTGAAAAACTCCCCAGAATCTACCTTTTTCATTTTGACCTTGAGCATGAAGCACACCTGATGCTCTCTAATGGACCCTGGGCTATCCAAGGAGCCCTCCTCCTTCTCCGACCGTGGACACCGCATGTGGTTTACTCCTCCCTCTCCTTCCCAACTGCGGACCTATGGGTTCGCGTGGCTAATATCCCGAGCGATTGCTATACGTTCAATCTGGCCCAAACCATTGGCAATCTTCTGGGGCATACTCTCCATATCGACTGGTCTCCACTACGTTTGAAGTTCAAAGACTACTTCCGCATCCAAATTCAAACGGAAATCTGCAAACCTCTTCTCTCTGGCGTATATCTTTACCTGCTTAATCATACCAGCATCTGGCTCTCATGCGCATACGAACAAGTCTTTCGGGTTTGTTACAGGTGTGGATGCATTGGACACTCATTGGATATCTGCATCAAAAGTGCGGAGGCTGTTAACCAAGCCTTTGATGAACTTTACATTCGGATGCAACACCAATTTCCTCACCCTACCATGTTTGAACTTCATCAACCTCAGTATGGACCTTCCTTTCACATGTTACCTAACTCTGATTTTAATCGGACTTCTCAGATTGAATCACTTGACACTCCCTATGGCCCGGAATTGCATTATATCTACTCCTCTTTCTCACCACCTCAATCCCCTCATTCTTCTCCAGATCTCAGTTACCATACTACCTCAGATGGAAGTGAACCTGAAGTGCTCTCACCCAATCCTGAATCCTACTCTGCTTCTCCTTTCCAGGTGAATGAAGTCATGGACTCCTCACCCTATGGTCACCAAAATGGAGACCAGCTTGTTCCTTCCTCCCCAAACTACTGGCCCCCACATATTACTGCTGAAGATCCCCTTACCCACATTACCCCCCAAGAGCCTGGCTTTCTCAACCTGGTGACCAAGTTTGGTCTTGAGTGGGTCCACTCCCACAAAGATCTTTACCAAAAAATCCTACGGATAGTCGGTCTTCCCTCCAACTATCCTACTAGTCTGCCCACCAACCACATCAATAACCTGACCCAGTTTCCCTTGTCTCTCGAGCCTGCCCCTCGGAAATTCTATCCGGCACACCCTTCTGTCAACCATCGTCCTCCAGTGTCCTCCCTACCAACTGATATCCCCTCTTCGTCTTCTCAGCAGTATCTCGCACCGGATATCTCATCTGAGATCCCTCACCATCCAGGCAAGGAGCCCATAACCTCAATCCCTTCGCCAATCAACCCACCATCCTCATACCATCCTAAACTTCTTGAGGCCGCTATCAATGCACAGAGCAGGGTGAACTGGGAGCCTCCTCAACCCAATTCTGTCTCGAGACTCTTTGACCCTTACTTTAGCTACGGCAATGACACTATAGTCAATGACTCATCCCTGAAGCATCTCCTCTCCAACCTGGACCAGGATACTCAAGCTGTTATGGGATCTCCTGGTGAGTTCTTTGCACCACATCCCTGCAAATTCAAAGCCTCAGGGACGCGGTTCTATGCTCCAACATATGCTGAAGCCTTTCCGGAAGATATCACAGATGAGAAAGACGAGCCTACAGATGAAGCAGCTCTGCGTGCTTATGTGCACTTTTCTGATCCAAGCACTGACTCTGACTCTGATCCTGCTCCAAATTCTCCTTCAAAGAGAGCTCGTGAGGAAAATGCTGATGCTGGAACTCTCTCACCTGCTAAACGTATCCGCATAATTGGACCTTCTAAACCTCCAGGTTTTTCTCACTCCCTGCTTATCTCCAAAAATACTTTGATGTTTGCACACTATACATGTCTGTACTTCATCCTTTGTTACACGCTCTATGTTTTCCATATGGTACTTTCCTCTATTTCAAGATTGCATTCCTTGCTCTCTTCTTGCTCACCCTACAACAGCACTCTCTACATTTTGGATGTCCTCAATCCTCCTGATGTCCCCATCTTTCTACAAATCTTCCTTTTCCCCAACAAAAAGAGAAAACGCCTCATCACCCACAATTTCTCTCCCAAAAAAAGACGTAACATCCTTCATTCTTACCCCCTCTTGGTCCTTCGATTAGCCTCACAGCAAATCTCCTGAGTCACCCATCCTCTCTTCTTCACTCATGCCGGAACCTTTTCTCCGATGAAAGCATCTCATATGCTTCAGCAACTCCTCACCACTACCCCGCTGCTCTGAGTTTCCGGCCAAATTGCAGTTCCCAGCCAAATAACTTTCCAAGAATGGACTATCTCCGATGCGAGGCAAAGAAATCTTTAAGTAATCCACCGTCCAAACAGGATTCAGAATCTAAAAATGTGGCCATCAAGGTGGCCTGGTACAGCTCCGAGCTCCTCGGCACCGCCCCTCCTTTTCTCGTTCTCCCCGTACTTCCGGTCTTGAGCTCTCTGGCGATTTCAATTTGGCCAGCATCATTACTACCCGCGATCTCACCTCATTTGGCTACGGCAAGAGCTTTTCCTCCAAGTTTTCAGCTTCGAAACCCGACTCGAGAAACCCAGCTTCGATCAACTCCTTGGTCTTTTCGCTGACTGCTTCGGGCTCACGCCAGATTCAGGCGACATCCCGCACCTTTCCACTCCATCTCTGCACTCAACTCTCTTCACTAAGCTCTCTCTTCCCGCAAACATCCACCAAGGATAGTAGCAGCAAGAAAAGAACTTGGGGCAAGTGGGTGGTGGAAATTAGGGAGCCCAAGAAAAGAATCAGAGTGGCTTTTCTTGAACAGCAGGAAATGAAGAAGAGGGAACTGGGGGCTGAGGTTACGATGCTGAGGCTGATTTTTGTGTTGGGTTTGGAAATGCCGTCTTTTCTGCGGATCTCTCATTCTATTCCATTTCTAAAGGGACAATTAGAACCCCCCTTTTTGTTCACAATGGTTGAGGGATCCTGTACATATTGGGCTTCGGACACTTTGGGTTCAGTCCGAAAAATGAGTTCTAACTCTTTAAGTGGTTTGATTCTGTGATACCCCGGATAATACAAAAAAATTAATCTAGCCGTGAATTAGATTAATTAAGGGGTGCTATTTCTATTAAGTAGCATTATGTTGATGATAATCAAGTGTTAAGGAGCTAAAGATGGGGTTAGTATGGCCTTGGGGGTCAAAATGTAATTTTGGAAAGTTAAGGGGCAAAAATGTAATTTTAGAAAATATAGTGAACGGGAAGCATATTTTTTATTAATTAGCTTCATTGAGATGATAATGAGGTGTTAGGAGGCTAAAGGAGGGGTTAAGGTGATTTTGGGGTCAAATTATAATTTCCCAAAGTCGAGCGGTCAAAATGTAATTTTAAAAAGTTAAGGGGCAAAAATGCAAATTTTAAAAGTTGGCAAAATGTGTCATAATATGAGGAAATCAGACATGCACGATGGCCACCTCCTGGTTGCAATAAGCTGAGTCAAAGTGGAAAATATTAAAATACTTTGAAAGAAAATCTGGTGGGAAGAAAATATAAAAAGGAAAGTTTGGGGAGGAAAATGCAAATACAAGAAAGCTGTGAACAGTAACAGTGGCGTGAACAGTACCGTGAAGAACACAGCAAACAGAGAGGAAAGGAAGAGAAGAAAGAGGGAAGGAAAAAGGAAGAAGAAGGAAGGAAAGGAAAGAAAGAAGAAAAGGTTGAATCCGAACCCTAATTAGGTATGATTTTGAACCCGAAATTGTGAAAATCGGTTGAATTCAATTGAGTATATGTCGTGGGAGTATATATATATATATATATATATATATATATATATATATATATATATATATATATATATATTCGGTTATGCTAATATGTGGTTGGGGATGAAGAAATTGGGGTGAATTTGTGTTGGAAATCATGAACATAAGACCCTAAATCAACAAGGAAAGAGAAAATGAACTAGGGTTTTGAATTGGGTTGATTTTGGTGTGCGTGGGTGTGTGTTTTAGTGGGTGTTCTTCATCCATGGTGGGTTCGATTTGAATTGTGGGTGTTTAATTAAGTGAATTTATGTTAACCGAATGGATTAGGGTTCTCAAGTGTAGTGTAATGAAATTGAAGTGGTTTAAGGGTATAAATCATTGTGGAATCATCCGTGATTGGGGATGAAAATACCCAGGTGTGTCACGGCTGAAGGAGGAAGAAGATAAGTGTGTGTGCGTGAAGGTGACCTAGTGTGTGTTGATGTGAATAGTGACTGTTTTTGTCACTAAAGGTGGGAATTAAGTAATCAGTTTGGAATTTGAATTTTTAAAAATAGTTAGGGTCAGATTTAGCCAAAGTGCAAACAATAGACCCTAGTTATTTTTAGGAGATCTGTATCGTGAAAAACTTACAGATTTTTCCAAGGTCGAGAAGGGGGTGAACGGACGCGGAAAGTTTGGAACCTTACGGTGAAATTTAAAATACCAAACGAGCGCGGTTTTGCGCAAAACTTTTATGAGGATTCTAGGATGTTGGTAAGTTCCATTTCCCAGGATTTTGGGTCATTCTGAAGTCGTTAGCTATTTTTGGCCGAAGGGGCTTTTTAGCGCTCAGTCCGGACACCGGTTCGGGATTTTTGGGCGAAAATTTTGTAAAATACTTTTTAGCTCAAGAATGAATTCAGGAGGTTTAATATAGCATTTTAAAGTGCTTTTGAGATTTTTCTGATGCCGGGATCCCTCAGGGGCATTTTGGTAATTTGCCACATGGAGAGGGGCATTTTGGTAATTTTCCCGGTAGAGTTTTTTGACAGGCTTTTTAGTCCCAGAAGGGTTGTAAAACACCTGAAAGCTTGTTTTGAAGCTGATTTGGGGGTGTTGGTGATGTAGTGGCCATCAGAGGGGAATTTTGGTAATTTGCCAGGTTGGCGCTAAATTTTCGGGAACGCGCAATATTTAGTGTCCAAAATGGTGGGAAGTAAGGAATGATATTAATACGTTAAAAATGAGGTGGTTGTTATCACTAATGCATCGATAAGGCTAGATTAAGGATCCAGTTATCAAATCGGATTAACAAGTTGTCATAAGATGCTATGAACGATTAAAGGGGAAGGGGTAGAATAAGGAGTGCGTATATGTTGAATGATATCTAACGAGCATGGTATTATTTGACTAGGTGATGCAGCTCATTGCGATCAGAGATTGCGAGTTGCTTCGGCTATAAGTCAATCAGGTAAGGACAATGCGGTTCTATTATGCTAATTCATTGTTTCGATTAGCATACCATGTTGATGAGGTTTATGTTGGACTCTTATTGTTATGTGTTGACACCGGTAGTCATTGTGATCGGTATACGTATATTTGAATTGTGATGTTGAGGACTTAGGGTAGAATAATTCCCTTAGTCCGCCCTGTTGATAGAATTTAGTGAGGATGATGGGTGTCCCAGTATGCTATGATTCGATTCGATTAGCATACTTGAAGTTGATGATGGTGTTGTGAAGGGGTTATCGTGTGGTTGTTGTGAGACGCCGGCAGTTATTGATAGCTGGTATCTCTTCTCTTCGAGAACACTATTGAGGACTTGTGGCAAACTTCTCCCGAGTCCGCCCTATCGTTGATAATGATGTTGTTGAGTTCGTTTCATGTTGTTGTGAAATGTTTGCACTTATTGGTAGTCGACATTTCTCTTATGTAAGAACGTTGTTGAGGGCTTGCGGTAGTCTTCTCCCAAGCCCGCCCTGTTGATGATGTCACGTTGAACTCTTGTTGTTATGTCTGAACACCGGTTGATTTGTTGATCCGGTATTCCTTGTTGAGCTGTGTTGTTGAGGACGTAAGGTGAAATAAATTTTTCCTTAGTCCGCCCCGATGATGAAGTCCTGCTGCTTGGTTGTAAGGCAGTTAGGGAAAGCACTCTAAATGAGTTCCCTTCATGTTGACAATGTCTCTTCTGTTTATTTGAGACTGAGATGAACATCCCGTAAAATGGGACATCAATATGAGGAGGATGGCCTGTGAAACATGATCACTGGCAAAGAGGATGTAGGGCGCGCAAGTCGAGTCTGTCGTGTCTGGTCAAGTCTAGTCCGTCGTGTCTGAGTTGCATTGCATTTGATTTTCTTTTGATGTTAATGATTTTAATGACTTGTATTTCGTTGATGTTTATCTTTTCAATTTCCTATTTTATTGTTCACTTGCATAGTCAGTCAGTCTGTTTGTCGGTCAGTCAGTCTTGTCCATGAGGAGGTGACAGTAATGCTGTTCTATTGGGCCTTAAAGCCGCTCAGTCTAACGAAAGAAAAATTATCGTTTGACAAGTTATGTTGATGCTGAAATTTATTCACTACTCTTGATTCATTGCTATCGTTGAGATGATTATTATTCTTCCGAGTCTTTTGAATCATTTGTATACGATACTCCTCGTGTTGTCTTTACTGGGCGATTTGCGCTCATTCCTTATGTTGTATTGTGCAGGCTATGAAGTTGATCAAGGAGAACCTTCTAGAAAGGAAAAAGACACAAGCTAGAAAAGTTTAGTAAGGGGATCAGTTGTGTGAGGTAAGAACAGCTAGGAATGGTGGAATGAAGAATGTGTTGCAAGATAGGTTGATAAGAGTCCTACGACTACAGTCATATATATTAGGTTGTATACTTTCATGTTGTTTAAAAACTTGAAAGTCTTCCCCTGCAGTATGATGTATGTTTGTAAGAAAATTTTTGTAAGGACGCAATTTGGAGCGTCTATTAATGATGTATGAGTATGAGGATGTAGTTGCTTTGTATTCAGCACAGGGTTTTGAAAGTGATTATGATTGATAACTCAGCCTGGTGATGTCACTTGGGTTGGGGGTGTCACAGATTCTTAAGTGGAAATCTAGTTTCAGCTCAGAGAATGGCAGATTTGTGCCTGCAATGACTCTATCTCTGACTCAAAGTCTATCTGCTCTCTCTAACAACAAACGAAAACGTTTGGATCTTTCCTCTTTTGTTTCCAACAATCGACGCCAAAGGCCTAAACTTGTGATCCCCCCCTCTTCCTTCCTAAAATCCCCCTACACCCGAAATCTGCGACAAGGGGTGTTATTCTTAGTCTTAGTTCACCCTAATTACAACAAGCACAGATCAGGCAGAGTTTTTTTAAGAAAAAGAAAGGTATGTGATACCTCTATTCCTCTCTGGCTCTCCATATCTGGTAAACGCCCGCGTCTTGTGACGGAAAATTCTCTAGCTTCGGCTCTGCTTGCTATACCTGGACAGATTTCGGGGTTTGTTCTTGAACAACCCCTTCACCCCCAATGATAATCCTCAACTGGAACTGTCGGGGTTTGGGTCAACCCCGCACAGTTCGCACAGCCAAACTTCTGATCCGCCGACATCACCCTGATATCCTCTTTCTCCAAGAAACAAAGATGGAGTCTCTCAAAATTGCTTCTCTCTTCCGCAAGGAAGGTTTTGAGCTCTTTTTTGGAAATAACCCGGAAGGTCTCAAAGGAGGCCTTTGGGTGGGATTGAAAAAACCTTTGTCTGGTTCCTTACTCTCTCACTCTTGCCATCTTATCCTCCTCCCACTCTCTTTTAATAACATCCCTCTTTGCACATCGGGATTTGTGTATGGTCATCCTGTGGTTGAAAAACGCAAGGCGACGTGGACCGATATTAGCCACGCCCTCCAACAGACTTCTGGACCACTAGTTCTCATTGGCGAATTCAATCAAGTCTTATCCACGGAGGAAAAATCGGGGCTCAATAGAGACCGATACCCGGGGCATGCCTATCTTGAAAACTTTATTGAACATCATGGTCTCCTCCACGTTGCCTGGAAAGGGCCCACCTTCACTTGGTCTAACGGTCGTCAGGCCCATGACTGTACCTTTGAAAAACTGGATCGTTGTCTGTCCAATATTGATTGGCTTCTGGCTTTTCCATCGGCGACCATTACCAACTTGGGTATTCAATGCTCTGATCATGCCCCTATATTACTAGAGTCCCAACCTATTCTCCGAGGCAAACAGTTCCCCAAACGTTTTGAGGCAGTTTGGTTACAACATCGGGACGGAATCGATCTGATTAGAACGCTATGGAACACATCAGTTTCTGGGTCCCCCTTATTTGGTCTTATGCGTCTTCATCACCTCATCCTTCACAATCTTTCCTTATGGGGACAATCCCGTTTTCGCCAGATAGATGCTCAGATTCAATCCATTCGACATCAACTACCACTTGTTCAGGCAAACTTACCTTCTCCTCATTCTCTTCATCAAAACAACGTGCTTCAAGATAAACTAAACTGGTTGATGGATTGTGAAGAAATCTATTGGAAACAACGCTCCAAGGAACATTGGTTGGCTCTCGGTGACCGCAACACTAAGTTCTTTCATGCCTCCGTTCGTATACATAAATCCCGATCGAACTTCTCCAACATCCTCAACTCCTTGGGGTTAACATGTTCCTCCAATTCGGAACTTCAAGATTGTTTTCTCCAGCACTTCAGATCAATCCTTGTCCCTGAATTCCCTTTCGAAGAATCTTGAACCCTCGAATCAGTAGGCAATCTGATATACCATCTCTCTCCAGCTCAGTCACGAGATCTTGATCTTCCGTTCAAAGCCTCTGAAGTCAAACATGCAGTCTTTCAATTAAGCCCGCTCAAATCTCCCGGACCTGACGATTTTCCTCCCATTGTTTATCAAAAATGCTGGAATTTTATGGAGCAATCTTTGACCTCGGCTGTTCTCTCTTTCCTCAACTCAGGTTACATGTTATCTGAAGTCAATAGGACCTTCATCACTCTCATTCCCAAAATTGAGTGCCCATCTCACCCGAGTGATTTCCGCCCGATCAGTCTCTGCAACTCTCTGTACAAAATAATTGCCAAAGTCCTTAATAATCGTCTTAAGGAAGTCATCCCTTCACTCATTTCACCTTACCAAAATGCCTTTACCAAAGGAAGACGTATCGTGGATAACATTCTTATTGCCCAAGAACTCACAAATTCTATCCGTCTCAAAAAATCTGGGAAGAAAGCTCTCGGTTCGCTCAAGATTGATATGAGTAAAGCCTTTGACCGCATCAGATGGGACTTTGTCGAAGCAGTTTTAGTCTAAGTAGGGTTCTCTCCAAAATGGATCCGCCTTCTTATGCAATGTATCTCTACAGTCTCCTTTTCCATCCTGGTGGATGGCTCCCCTACGGAATTCTTCAAACCCTCATGTGGCCTTCGTCAGGGGGATCCTCTCTCTCCTTCTCTTTTTATCCTCTGTTCAGAAGTCCTCTCTCTCCTTCTCTTTTTATCCTCTGTTCAGAAGTCCTCTCTCAAATGCTTACTCGAGCTCAGGAATACGGCGGCGTCATCGGTCTACATCTTTCAAGACAGACTCCTTTCATAAACCATCTTTTCTTTACGGATGATTCCCTCCTTTTCCTATACCTTACTCCTTTGTGCTGTGAACTTCTTAAACTCTTACTCCAGCAATACTTTCAAGACTCGGGTCAACAAATCAATTCTTCCAAATCTACTCTCTTTGTCAGCCCCAACACGCCCACAGCATTAGCCAACTACTTCTCTCTCCAACTAGGTATTCATGTCCTTAGTTCGGCCGGCAATTATCTTGGGACTTCTTTGGATATAGTCACCCACCGCACATCCTTCTTCCAATCTCTTGTCTCTCGCATTCAGAATCGTTGTGCGGGTTGGAAAAGTCTTCTTCTTAATAAAGCTGGCCGAGCAACTCTCATCAAATCGGTTCTCAGCTCCCTTCTTTCCTATCATATGCAAGCCATCCTTTTTCCAATTAAAGTTTGCAAAACCATAGACTCCATCCTCGCCCGATTCTGGTGGTCTGGCTCCAACCTCTCCCGGGGTATCCATTGGATCAGCTGGCAAACCTTATGTGGTCCCCACTCCACCGATGGTCTAGGCTTTCGGTCCTCCCATTATCTCAATAAAGCTCTTCTTGCTAAGACAAGTTGGCGTATCTTGGAGTCATCCTCTTGTCTCCTCTCCACTCTTCTCTGTTCAAAATATTGTCTCCGATCATATTTTCTCCGGGTTCAACCCAATCCAAGATCATCATGGGGGTGGAGAGACATCCTCGCAGGACATGATGTCCTTTTATTGGGTTACCTTTGGCAAATTGGGAATGGGAATCGCATTAATCTGTGGACAGATAACTGGATTCCTTCAGTTAGCCCCAATTCTCTCACTTCTTATGAGACTCATTCCCCTCCGGTACATCTGGTCTCCGACCTAATCATAAGTGGCCGTTGGGACGAATCCCTTATTCGGAATATATTTCCTGATCATATTTCTGAATAGATTCTAGACATTTACGTTCCCTCTAGTGGTCTTCTTGATAGCCTTCTCTGGAATGGTACAGTCAACGGCAAATTTTCGGTTAGCTCGGCTTACTATCTACAATACTCCCAAACTCCTGACTTAATGACTCATCCCTTGAATTTGGAATCCGCCTCTTGGAACCAAATATGGAAACTGCCTCTCCCACTCAAAATGCAATTCTTCGTGTGGCAACTGTCTTGGAATCGGTTACCATTACTAAGTTCCCTCAATCATCGGGGTGTCGGTATAAGCACTGTATGTTCTCTCTGTCACCAAGACATTGAAACAACGGGTCACCTGTTTTACTCCTGTCCGACTCTTCGAAGCATCTGGTTTGGGAGTGGTCTAGGCATTCTCACGTCTATACCTATTCCCTCCTTTAAAGAATGGTTAATAGCCTGGATACATCGTCCACCAGATCCTCCTAATCATAATGCTTATCCCCAAATTTTATTCTTCTCCATTCTCTAGCATATTTGGCTATTCCGCAATGCGCGCATTTTCCAATCTTCGTTAAATCCTGATCCTTTGTGCATCATTACTCAATCTGTTAAACTCACTTCCGGCCTAACCAAACAGCAACAGAGGACTACACCACACTCATATCCCCTCCCCCATAACCATCGCCAAAAAACCAAACCACATATCATTACCACCTCTCTCAAACAACCTACCCCTTACTCCCAAGATGCCTCTCCCATGCATTCCCTCTTCCCTAGTCCTCCTAATCTAACCCCCACTTACATATTTTTTTTTGTGGATTTCCAAAGGACATCCAGAACATCTCATTTAAAGATAACAGCCAAATCTAGAGTAGGAATGATCCTGGATCAACACTCACATTCTTTTCTAACTCATTCTCAGTAAGAAGCCGATGCACTCTCCCTACTCCTCTCTTGCACATGGGCGTCTCAACATTTTTACAGTAATATTACTTTACTCTCTAATTCGGTTTTTCTCCATTCTCAGATCACAGGTCATGAGGGTACGATAGCCAGGATGGGACCCATCTTTTTTTATATCTACCAGACTTGTAATCTGTTCCACAGCTGCTACATCACTACTGGTTTGACCGATGACTCCACAACTTTTTGAACTTTTGTGACTGGAGCCATCATCGTCAGCTACCAAGTTTTTTGTAGCATATAGAAATAATTATGTGCTCCCGCGTGATGACAGGATGGGGTCTCCGCTTTGACTGTATCTTCTCCTTTGCTTGTAAATATTCTTGTCTTGGTTTGTAACTACTTTATTTTGTACTCCTCTTTTGATGAAATGCAGTTCTATCCTTAAAACAAAAAAAAAAAAGGTGTTAAAAATAGAGTCCTACTGGAATTGTATATTGCTTCGATACAGAGAAGGAAGGTCAAATAATATGTGACGCATTAATCTTCAACTATTGTACATGATATTTGTCTTTCGCATGTATGAAAGTTTATGTTAAAAAACTAAGTCCAGATCAGTTAGTATATCGCTTTGGAAAAGATTAATATTTTTAAAGTACTAATCTTTGGGTTTCATACATGTTTTTTTATTTCTCTACGGTTATGACAGTTTATATTAGTATGGTAAAGTATTTTTTAGGTGTTAATAGTCAAAGCTATGTCCTAATTGATTAGTAAAATGCTCATTTTACGATGGCTATTTACTAAAAGATGGTTTTAATCATTCTTATTAGGCGAGCATACATTACTAAAGAGATGGAACATAAATTAATCCTACTGGTGAAAATTATCAACAATCCACAGCCCTAATGTGACCGTCATATACTAATTCTTCTGTTACACTTAAGTATCAAAAAAATAAGTATACTCCAGGACCCTACATCTCTCTCGGGCATTTCATCGAACAGTCGGTGTGCATGCATAGAGTCATGGGACTTGACGTACAAAATAAAGAGATACTTGCTGAAATGCAGTCGTTGAACAGAGGCGTTCTTCATCACCTTTGCAAGAACCGATTTGGGAAGCTCTCATCGTCGGTTTTCTTCAAAGCGATTGTGGCTTCATGATGACGATGAGGATGAACAGCAGCTGTGTCTTAAATATGATTGGTAATGGCATGCTTCTTTAAGCTTAAAGAGATGCCCGCCAAGGATGTAATTTCTGGTTATGTAATCAGAAACTAAGAGAGACACGACCATCTACGGGAAACTCTGCAAACTCGGCTTTCGAACAGAATTCCTGATAACAGCTTAGGCTTCACGCGTCCATACCAATTTGGAAGGCTTTCCCAACATTGTGAGTAGTATTGTGTAATTAGTTTTACATTCCTACTCACAACTGGATTAGGACTTTGTATCAAAAAAAAAAAAAAAACTGGATTAGGACTACACAAGAGTTTGTGGTCACTATATATAATGGGCCTTGATGAGTGACGGCGTGTTTAGTTGAGGAACCGCATTGTGCGTGGTGATAGATTATAGACGTGAGCTACAAGTTCGTTTCTTTGAAGGATAGCTTACTTTGTTTTCCTTATAGTACCCAGCGATCATCTAGTGTTCTTGAGAGTGAAAAAGAAAGAGATGTTGCCGGAGGATATCGCGAGCGAAAACATCTTTGCCTTGCTGGAGCGGGCAATCACCATGTAGCGTATCCCGGTGGAGACGCAACCTTCATGATTTTAGAAACGGAGTTCTGATGCAGCTTGATGGACTTAATCGGTGAGAAGATTGAGACTTAGAACAGAAGATTGTGGAAGAAGAAGAAGAACTTTATTAGAATCAGAGAGAAAGACCAAGGCTAGAGAGAGGGAGAGAGAGTATTGCTCAATGTGATCATACATGCGTGAACCTTTCCCCCCTTCCCTGATTTAAGGGAGTTGCAACAGACATTGAAACAGAAAATCAAACAGAAAACAGCGGTAAATTTGAAGGTAATAAGAGTCGCTAAAGGTGACTGGCCCAATACGATGCCGTCTTATTTAGAGGGCTTAAGCAGCTAAACGGTGCCGTCCCACTAGTTGCTTAAGTGACTGAAGCGGCGTCGTCTTCACTGGCGCGAAAGTCACTTCCAAGCGGCGTCGTTCCCGGCGTCGTTCCCAGCGTCTTCTTCTTGATTGTAATTTTGACTGGAAATCGGTTGCTGGCCTGCTGAGCTGGAGGTTGAGCTGGAGCTCCTTCTTGTGGCACTTCCAGTTTCTGAGCTGGTGGAGCTTCTTGTGGAGTTCTGGTTGTTACATCCCCATCTCCTTCGATTGACCCTTGTCCCCAAGGGTCAAAATTTGGGAACCTGGTCTTGATTGTGTTCCAGTCTTCCCACGTCTCATCCCCCTGGTTGGCGTTGGACCAACTAATCAAAACCTGGATGATAGCTTGATTGTTGCGTTTAGTCAGCCTCCGATCGATTACAGCCACTGGCTCCATTAAAATTTGGCCTTCCCTGCCTAGATATGGTAGCTGGGTTGAAGGAGTAACCTGATTGCCCAACTTCTTCTTTAGCAGGGAAACATGAAAAACCGGATGTATCTTAGCAGTCTCGGGGAGCTTCAGCTTATAGGCAACCCTGCTGATCTTCTGAATGACCTGATATGGACCAAAGAATTTTAGTGAGAGCTTCATGTTTCTCCGGAGACCTAGGGAGGTCTGCCTGTAGGGTTGTAGCCTCAAGTAGACCCAATCCCCCTCCATAAATTCCCTCTCAGTACGATGGAGATTCGCGTACTGCTGCATCCTGGCCTGTGCTTGTGTTAGGTTGTCTTTAAGAAGGCCCAAGATCCTGCTTCTGTCTCTCAAGTAATTATCCAGTTCTGCAATGTTGGTAGACTCTGGTGTGGCTAAACTAAGAACCCTAGGCTTATAGCCATAGACAGCCTCAAAAGGGGTCATCTGGATAGAAGCATGGTAGCTGGTGTTGTACCAATGTTCTGCCAGAGTCAGCCATTTGGCCCAGGAGTGTGGCCTGTCACTGCACATGCACCTTAGATAGTTTTCCAAGCACTTGTTCACCCTTTCAGTCTGCCCATCTGTCTCTGGGTGGTAGGATGAACTGTAGGCTAGCTGAGTTCCCAGCAGCTTAAATAGTTTAATCCAGAAGTTAGATAAGAAAACCTTATCCCTGTCGCTTGTGATGGATGTGGGCATCCCATGGAGCTTGAAGACATTGTCCAAGAAACTATGTGCTACTACCTCTGCTGTGAAAGGGTGCGTGAGGCTGACAAAGTGAGCATATTTGCTGAGCCTGTCTACCACCACAAAGATGACATCCTTTCCCTGAGATTTTGGGAGTCCTTCCACAAAGTCCATAGTCAGGTGTGTCCATAATTGACTTGGAATTTCCAGGGGCTGGACTAGTCCAGGATAGACTACATTCTCATGCTTATTCTGCTGACAGGAAGGACACTCACTCACCATCTTGGTTATCTGTTGCTTCATGTTAGGCCAATAGAAGAACATGAAGGCTCTTCTATGTGTGTTTTGAATACCAGAGTGTCCCCCACAACCAGAGTTATGTAACTCTTGCAAGATCTGCTCCCTGAGCTGATGTCCTTCTCCCACATATACCCTTCCCTTGAATCTGAGTATCCCTCCTTGATAGGAGTAGTAAGAGGTTGCCATGGGATCAATTACTATCTCATGTACTGCCTTTTGGGCCAGCTCATCATTTTCCAAGCTGCCTTGTAACTCTTGTTGCCACATTGGGATCACTATGGTCATGGCCTTACATTCTTCAGGACTCTGCTGTGGAAGCCTAGACAAGGCATCTGCAACCACATTATCTGTCCCCCTCTTATAGTGCATTTCAAAATCGAAACCAAGAAGTTTGGACAGTAACTTCTGTTGTAACATAGAAGTTACTCTTTGTCCTAAAAGGAACTTCAAGCTGTTATGGTCAGTCCTAACTAGGAAATGACTGTGACCCAAGTAAGGACTCCACTTAGTGACAGCATGCACTAGGGCTAGAAGCTCTTTCTCATAAGTTAAGAACCCTAAGCATTTAGTGCCTAAACATTTGCTGATGTAAGCAAGAGGTCTCCCCTGTTGCAGGAGCACAGCTCCAATGCCAGTATCACAAGCATCAGTTTCTACTTCAAAAGGTAAGGTGAAATTTGGTAAGGCCAAGACAGGGGTGGTTGCCATGGCCTGTTTCAATGCACTGAATGCATGTTCTGAAGAATCATCCCAGTGGTATGCATCCTTCTTGAGTAAGCTGGTAAGGGGCTTACTAATCACTCCATAGCCTTTAACAAATTTCCTATAGTAGCCAGTGAGGCCTAGGAAACCTCTCAAATCTTTAAGACTCCTGGGGGTTGGCCAATTGAGCATGGCTTCAACCTTGCTTAGATCAGCTGCCACTCCTTGTTCAGTCACCACATGCCCTAAATATTCAACTTGTCTCTGGGCAAATGTGCACTTGCTTAGCTTTGCATATAGACTATGTTGTCTTAACAGCTGCAGAACTTGTCAGAGGTGATGAGTATGAGCCTGCACACTTTTACTATACACCAGTATATCATCAAAGAAGACTAAGACAAACTTCCTTAGATAGGGTTGGAAGATAGTGTTCATTAGGCTTTGAAAGGTAGCTGGGGCATTAGTTAGCCCAAATAGCATAACTAGAAATTCATAGAGCCCTGTGTGAGTCTTGAAGGCAGTCTTATGAGTGTCACTGTCTACCACTCTTATTTGGTGGTAGCCACTCCTTAGGTCCAATTTAGAAAAAATGGTGGACCCTTGCAACTCATCCAACAGGTCATCAATAACAGGAATTGGGTACCTATCCTTGACTGTGAGTTTATTTAACTCTCTATAGTCTATACACATTCTCCAGCTTCCATCTTTTTTCTTGACTAAGAGAATATGTGAAGCAAAAGGGGAGTTGCTAGGTTTGATAATACTTGATTGTAGCAACTCTGTTATGATCTTCTCAATTTCGTTTTTCTGCACATAGGAGACCCTGTATGGTCTCAGGTTGACAGGCTTGGCACCTTTAATGAGCTGAATGGGATGATCATGACTCCTGTGAGGTGGCAACCCTTTAGGTTCTTCAAATACATCTTGGTATTCTGTCAGGAGCTCTTGTATCTCAATAGGGTGTGTATCTTCTGATGAGGGAATGGTCACTGCATATACTTGGCCATAGAGTGTCCTTACATTGCTTGTGATCAGCTTGTTCATAGTTGTTGCTGTGATTATCTTAAGAGTAGTGCCCTTGAATTCTCCCCCTTTTAGGATGACTAGCTTGCCATGATATTGGAATGAGATTTGGTTACAGTCAAAATTGAAGTTTACATTTCCAAGTTGTTTCAACCACTGCATCCCAAGAACACAGTCGCACCCACCCAGAGGTAGGATCCTTAGGTTGGAAGTGAACCTTTGAGATCCCATTTCCCATGTGAAACCCTTACACACAGTGTCAGTCTGTAATCTGGCTCCATTAGCTACTGCTACTGTTAATGGTTTTGAGCCTTCCAGTGTGCATCCCAATTGTTTAGCTGATTGAGGATCCAGAAAATTGTCAGTTGACCCTGTATCAATCAATATACTGAACTCCTTGCCCTTAACCATGCCAGGGATCCTTATAGTGTGGTGTGTTATGTTGCCAGCCAAGGCATGGACACTGATCTCAGGTTCCAAGTCTGGTTCAGGTGCTGGGTCAGTGAGTTTTTCCTTAGCTCCTGTCACAGTCTGTTCTTCAGTCATCTCTGTGACATCTTCCTCATCTGCTATAATCATAGCAATTGTCCTCATAGGACACACATTTCTATGCCCATTCTCAAATTTAGCTCCACACTTGAAACACAATCCTTGGGCCATTCTTCTCTGGTGCTCTTATGTGGTTAATTGGTTAGTTCTTGAGGGTGTCTAGGTGGGGTAGGTAATAGGCCCTTTTGTGGTAGGCCTTGATATGGATTCAGGTTGGGCTGGAAAGGAAGGGTTTGTAAGGGTGTAGGCTTCAGCATTGGGGGTTTAGAGGGAAAAACTGTGGAAGTAGACTTAGAGAGGGTGTGGTATGGGTTGGATGATAGGAATGAGGGTTGTATGGCCCTGGGGTTTTTGAATAAGCTTTGTATGGCCACCTCTTCTCTTCTGGCTATGTGTATAGCCTTGGATAGGGTGTCTACCTCAAATTGTTCCACCCTACTCCTAATTTCAGGCTTGAGTCCACCAATGAAACTCATGCAAAAATAGGTCTCATCCAAATAATCAAACTCCTGCACCACCTGTGCTCGCATTTCCTCAAATTGATTGAAATACTCTCCAATTGAACCAGTTTGAACAAGCCTGTTAAAACTTCCCATCACACTAATCCCATTAGTTAATGAGAACCTTGCATACATGTCCTTGGTAAACTGCTCCCATCTTACCCTGCCTAGGGGCTTGATGTATGCTGCATACCAGCATTCGGCTTGTGCATCAAAGTGAACTGAGGCATACGAGACCTTATAGTCTTCGTGAATTGGGCAGAATTCGAAGTATTGTTCACATTTTCGCACCCAGCCTCTAGGATTCATCCCATCAAACTTAGGGAACTCTAGTCTGGGGAACCTAGGCAGATTATTGTCCCTATGTGGATACTCTGGGGGAGGAGGGTTAAGGTTATTATTGTATTCGATGTGTTGGTTGTTGTGACTAGACTCTCCTTTTTCAAGGTTAACTCGTGGAGGTGGCTCAAGCTTAGCATTGATGTGTGCCATGAAACTAGCTAATTCCAGCTTAAGTTCAGTAAAACCTTGTTGCAGAATAGTCTGACCTCTTTGAAGGTCTCCGATGGAGGCTTCCATTGAATCCATTCGTATGTCGTTTGCCACAAGCTTCGTATCCATGGTACCTTGGAACTCCTGTAGTTCTGCTTCAGCCGTTTGAACACTCCTTGCCGATCTAGGCATGATTCGAGATAACAATTGATTCGCAGTAAACGTAGTAGGTGTAGATCTTATGTAGGTAACGAACTAACTCATGCCCCAATTAAGAGGCTCTGATACCAGTTGTAGCGTATCCCGTTGGAGACGCAACCTTCATGATTTCAGAAACGGAGTTTTGATGCAGCTTGATGGACTTAATCGGTGAGAAGATTGAGACTTAGAACAGAAGATTGTGGAAGAAGAAGAAGAACTTTATTAGAATCAGAGAGAAAGACCAAGGCTAGAGAGAGGGAGAGAGAGTATTGCTCAATGTGATCATACATGCGTGAACCTTTCCCCCCTTCCCTGATTTAAGGGAGTTGCAACAGACATTGAAACAGAAAATCAAACAGAAAATCAAACAGAAAAACAGCGGTAAATTTGAAGGTAATAAGAGTCACTAAAGGTGACTGGCCCAATACGATGCCGTCTTACTTAGAGGGCTTAAGCAGCTAAGCGGTGCCGTCCCACTAGTTGCTTAGGTGACTGAAGCGGCGTCGTCTTCACTGGCGCGAAAGTCACTTCCAAGCGACGTCGTTCCCAGCGTCTTCTTCTTGATTGTAATTTTGACTGGAAATCGGTTGCTGGCCTGCTGAGCTTGAGCTGGAGGTTGAGCTAGAGCTCCTTCTTGTGGCACTTCCAGTTCCTGAGCTGGTGGAGCTTCTTGTGGAGTTCTGGTTGTTACACACCATCGCTGCGTGCAAGTATCCCGAGGATCTTCTTCTTCGAAGGGACGGCATCGCTGAACTGCTCTACAAGAACCGACAGGGTGATGTTTCTACCAAGAATCAGAACGTGGGAGACATCTGTACAATGCCAAAACAGACAAAGGCACTAAGAAAGGAAAACCCAGAAAGCAAAACGCTGAAAGCTCACCAACTGAGGGTGAAGAAGCCAAAGCAGAGTCAGAAGCTACAAAAGATCCGGTCTTCCCTAGCGCAGATGCGAAACCAACAGGCTCGTTTGATGACCTGAACGATCTTCCCCTACTGTCGCTGCGAATTGTAGAATCTGGATTCTGCATGTTCTTTGAGAGTTCTATCAGATTGATGTAAACATGACAAAAAAGGAACAGAACTACGTCGAGCTTGATCCCTGATTGATTCAGGGTACGTAGGCAGCCTATAATTGAAGTACTACCTACCATAGGTTCAGCTCCTTTGTGTTAAAAAATTCTTATTTTTCCTATTCAGCTCCTCTCTTGAGTTACTTGTTCAATTATCTTAGATTTGTGGATTGGAGACTCCAGTCTAGTCTGAATTTCAATTTAATTGGGTTATTTTTCAAATTCGTTCACTATGATGATTAAATTTTTGCTATGCTACTTAGAGTAATTCTGAATATGCTCAGCTGCTTCCATCTTCGTGGTATCCGCTTGCTAACCCTTTCGATCCATGTATACCAAGAGAGTTAATAATTAGTTCGTGGGTGTTAGCGATCCGTTGATATGGTCGAGCTTATGATACATTCGTTCATGGCTTCTAAGGCTTGAATTATTCGTTTTTGCAATAGTATGTGTTACATGTAAAAGATTTAAGCTTTTTAGTACGATCTCTCTCTTTTGGTACTTAAACTGCATCAATTTCTATGTTATATCCATTGGCCGGGTATGTGCTAGGGGATTTAGTATGATACACTTCCATTGTTCTACAAAATTGGGGGCTTTACGAAAAGATGGTTTTTAACCATCCTTATTAATGTAAACTTACATTTTGGAAGAAAAGGCGTACTTCCTCTGAAAATTCTTTGCAACCTAATTAAGATCGATCTTTATATGCTTTTAGTGGGATTTATTTAGGGTTACTTATTACTTCTTAAGCTAATGTGACCGTCATATATTGATTCTCACTTATTAACTATCAAATAAGGTATACGTTTTAAAGGATACACTTGAGCTCTATTTTTTTACAGTTTGAGCTCCACTTGTAAATTAAGTGGCACTATATAGCAACACATGTAGGATCTCCAACGAATGTGGAGCACAAATATCATACACAAACCTTTTAAAGCATGGAGACGGTATCCGATCTCGGATGAGAGAGGCGTAGTCATCCAACCATAACCATAAATGCACACATGAACAATTACTTTTATAGTCGAACATCACTCGTGGCTTAAATTTACTGATAACGCTTTCTGCAACATTACTCGTGGCTTAAGTTTACTGATAACGCTTTCTGCAGCACCTTTAGCGACAAATTATATCACTGCATAATGATTATCACTAAGTCTTACCAAAAGTTCAAATTAGAAAGTTCACTGAAAGACTTTCCACGATGAGAAAAGTTAGGGGCAAGGTAGTTAAAGCAATAATCAACAACTCAAAGCATACTTCTGGGCTGACAATATTTATAACATTGATTCTCATACACACGCGACCCTTTCAATAATTATAGAGCCGTACTTAATGCCAATGATCTACATCTCATTCCTCCTTATGGGTACGAACCCAATCAATTGTCACAATAGTATCCTACAACAAGTGTCATAACGCATACAAATGTCTTCTAACTTCTCATAATGTTGGGTGGACTCGATAACCTCGCAATGTTGCACATTTTACACCGACCAATTAGTCAACCTTTTTCTTTTCTAACTTCTTTATAGCACCCGTATCGAAACATTTTTCACTTTTTTATACTAGTTCTGTGCATATCTTTATTAATCTCGGTATATCATAATGAATAGATGAGATCGGACCGGGTCTATGCAAACCTTTAAGGCCAAAGCAAAAAGTTTTAGACAAAAAGAGGGCCTACACTATTTTGATACCTATGCGCCTGTGACACAAATATTGTACATTAGAGTGTTTGTTGCACTGACTTCTTTATAGACACCAAACGGATGTTAAAACAGTTTTAATTTAAATGCTGACCTTGATGAAGAGGTGTTTATCGACCGGCCCGATGGATTTTTTTATACCGGGACATGATAAGAATGTTTGCAAATTGATTAAGTTTTTGTATGGCTTAAAGCAAGCACTAAAATAGTGGCATTAAAAATTTCTTCATATTATTTTATCACATGGATTTAGACATAATAGTGCTAATAAATGCATTCACTCAAAAGTATGTGTTATATACAAAAGATTTAAATTTTTTAGTACGATCTATCTCTTTTGGTACTTATATTATTGACACAAAATGGATCAATTTCATGTTATATCGATTGTTGGAATATGTGCTGGATAAAAAGTAGGGGCTTTACGTTAGTATGATACACTTCCTCTGTTCTACAAAAACAGGGGCTTTACTAAAAGATGATTTTTAACCATTCTTATTGGTGAACTTACATTCGGAAGAAAGAGCGTAGTCTCTCTCAAAACTCTTTGCAACCTAATTAGATTTAGATTGATCAAATATGCTCTAAGTGGGATTTACCTATGGTTACTTATTACATCATTTAGCTAATGTGATTGTCTATACTAATTCTTCTGTTACACTTATTAACTACTCTATCCGTCCTAAACTATTTGATCATGTTTGACTTGCACGCTTATTTTATGAGTTTTTCATTCTGCCCTAAGAGAGAGATAGAGAGAGGGGAGGAAGAAAGTGGGGCAAGAAAGAGAAAATGAGTTAGTGGAGTATTAAATATGGAGAGAAAAATAGAATAAAAAAAAGTGCAAAAATGATAAACATGGAAAAACAATTTTAAAATCTTTCTTAATTTGGAAAGTGATTAATTTTTTTGAGACAACCCAAAAAGGAAATATGATTAATTTGTTTTTGGGAGCGAGAGAGTATCAAATAAGGTATATGCTTCAAAGGATACACATGAGCTCCACTTATAGATTAAGTGACACTATATAGCAACACATTTGGGACCTTTCAACAACGAAAGTGGAACTCAAATGACTAAAAGTGATGCTCAAATAAGGTATAAGCCAGCACTTTATGACCAGTACTTTATCCCATCTCAAGAGAATTAGCTAAATTCTCATAGGAAGTGGCTCAAATTCTGCATTCATATAGGTGAGTCTGTCAAGGATGCTCTTGTAACTAATATATATCACCCCTACGGACTATTGAACTCATTAAGTAATTAGACATAATCTCAACCTCCAATATCTTTACGAGAAACATGTACTTACACCATAAGAAGGACATTATGTCATAAAACAAGTACGGTACATGTAACAAACCATTTTTTATTATTTTTTGGTTTCCTTACCTAGTTCTTGGGATCTCCAAGTCTCTACGAGGTTGTATCCTTATAAGTGACTCCTATAATTTTAAGCAAAAGTCATATCCTCCTCGATATACACCAGATCTATTCTCTAGATAGAGCTTTTGTCAATGGATTAACGAGATTATTACATGATATCACGTAATCAATTTGATCACACCTTTGCTAAGGTAAGATCGCACAATATCGTGTTTCTTCTCTCAGATCTGGATTTGCTATTATAGTATGATCTTTGCACTATGCCAGTTGTTTCGATGCTGTCACAATGGACTAAGACAGGTCGCACTGTTTTTCCTACATAAGCATCTCAAACAATAAACCACGTAGTTAACATGCTTCTTCACTTGCTGAAGCCAAGGCAGTACCTTCCGCTTCTATGGTGGACTTGATAATAATTTGTTACTTCTTGGATTTCACCAACATAGAGCTCCACCACCTAATGTGACCACATAAGCCCATTGTTGACACGAAATCTCTAGATTGAGAACTCCAATTTGCATTACTATAACCTTCAAGAACATCTGGTTGCCTCGGGTACATCAAACAGTTGTTAATAGTTCTTTAAATATAACACATAATATGAGACATGACACTCCAAATTTTAAGATTCGGTTTACTTGTAAATTTACTAAGAACACCAACATCATATGAAATATCAAGCCTCATGCAAGCAGTGGCAAATCTAACACTATCAATTATACATGCATATTCTTTTTTATTCACAACATCAACATCAAGCTCAGTAGGTATGGATTTCAAATTTCAAGATTCGGTTTACTTGTAAGAACACCAACATCATATGAAATATCAGGCCTCATGCAATCAATGGCAAACCTAAGACTATCAATTATACTTGCCTATTCTTTTCGATTTACAACATAAACATCAAGCTTAGTAGGATATGAATGAATTTGAGGATCAAAAGTGTGCATGCAATTTTGTAATTAAAGTATTTGTATTTTCTCAAAAGTTTCTCAACATACTGAGCATGATCAAGAAACATGCCATCACGAATTATAGTAATTTTCATGCCAAGAATAAAATCTGCTTCATCCAAAATTTTCATTTCAAAATTGTTTTTCAACAAAGAGTTGGTATGCTCAATTAGTTTCATGCTAGTGCCAAAAAATTAAAAGATCAAGCATATGATAACACGCTCGCTATTTTAAGATCTACAATAAATGCATTTATCGCTTTCTTTTGCTCTAAATTATTAGCTATAACACATTGATCAAATTTGTCATGCCGTTACTTGGAAGCTTGTATAAATCTATATAGGGATTCAATCAATTTATGCACCTTGCTCTCATGCCTTTATTGCATATAACCTTCTGGCTAGTCCTATATATTTCTTCTTCCAATTATGCATTTAGGAAGGCAGTTTTGACATCCATTTGGTGAATTTTTAAATTATCAATTGCTGTGATAGAAATTATAAGCCTAATGGATGTTATTCTAATGACCGGTGAGACAGTATCAAAAAAATAATTGTCCTCTTGTTGTTTGAACAACTAATCATGCTTTAAACTTGTCAATTGTACCATCAAGTTTAAGCTTTTTCCTTAGAATCCATTAACAAATTATGGGTTTATAACCTGGAGGTAAGTTAACTAGCTTCCATGTTCTATTAGTCGTTAGAGGCTTTATTTTATTGTTTATGGCTTCTCTGCGAAGGTTAGAGTTTGGTGAGGATAAGGCTCCTGCTAGGTAATAGGACTTCCCTTAACATTGTACACAAGGTATCAGGGCCAAAGTCCTTTTTTTTTACCCTTACACGTTTGCTCCTCCTATTTTCTAGGTTTTCAATGTTATAAGGTTGTGAAGAGCTTGCCTCATGACCAAGGTGAGATGATCCCCACAATATTTGGTTTTAAAAGGAAACTTTTTTTCGTGAAAGATAACATCCATAGGTTCAACCACAACATTGTTATCAAGATCCAGACACCTATCATTACAAGAAAACAAGAATTTTGCGACGGAAGCAATTCCATCGCCAAAACGTCTTTCAGCGACGGATATACCCGTTGGTAAAAAGTCCGTCGTTAAAAACTTTTAGAGACGGAAATCTTCGTCAGTAAAACTTTTGCCGACGGACTTTTAGCTAGGGCTTTTTGCCGACAGAATACTCCGTCGCTAAAAGTTTTTATAGAATTTTATAATTTTCGAAGGTTTTTAAAAACATTATAAGCGACGGAAGTGTGCCGTCGCTAAAAATTCCGTCGTTTAAAGATATCTTTTACAGACGGTTTTTTAGTGACAGTGTCGTTCCGTCTCTAAAACTCCTCTTAAAAATTCATCAGATTGACCATTCTTCTTTCTTATGTTTCTCTCTCTATCTCGAACATCTCACCCACCGGTGACCCCCTCTACGGCGACCCACATCTCCGGCGACACCATCGTCCTCCCCCCGACGCCGCGCCACCTTCGGCGACAACCCCGTCCTCCCCAAAACGTCGCGGCACCTCCAGCGACATCCCCGTCCTCCCCCCGACGCGGCGCCACCTTCGGCGACAGATCCGTCCTCCCCTTGACACCGTCGGTTAAAAATCAAATTCAGGTGAGTTCGTGTTCTTCCATAATTATACTGTTTTGATTATTGCTTTTAGTCTTCTCAGTGAGTCTACTCTTAAAATGTTATGTCATTTTTCTGCTTCGTTTTCTTTGTAATATGTTAAATTTAACTTCATGATTGTTCTTTGTTGTTGCAATAGAGATTTACCTGTTAATTGTTGAGTAACTCTTACTTAAGTTCAGTTTGAGGACCACCTTCACACTTTTACACTTAACTGTATACATGTTACATCCATATGGGTAGTGCAGAAGGGCTTGATGTTTTTTAACATCGTATTTGTTTTACAAACACCATTATAGTTCGCACCATCTGAATATGATAAATTCAGAGGTTTTGTGGGGTTGTTCACATGCACCTAGGGTTGTTACTTTGATCCTAGATGCTCTGGAAGGGCCTGCCGATCTATTTGAGATCTTATCCCATCCCCATCTACCTCAGTAGGATGCAAACATGGATACCACCCTCAAAGGGATTGCTACAAAACTTCTTAGATTAAAGAACTTTAAGACCTGTTGTGTGTAACTCATTTAGCTTCTGGACTTAAACGTTGTAAGCACAGTCGTTATCACTTTTGAGTTGAGAGCAATGGATATATGATCCTCTTTCCACTCATTCTAATAAGTTAAATCCTATGCACCCTTACAGTCAAAATAATTGGCAATCTTTACATAGTTCTGCATGCTGATATGTACATATGTGCTGTATGGACTTCTCTAATCCTCTGTATTCTAATAGGTTTGTAACTTTTGGTGGGAGATAATACCATTTACTTTACAACTTAATTTGCAGTATACTCTGGCTTTAATGCATGATACATAATACACATATGTTCTTTATAGAAATGCTCATGAATTCGATCAACATGGTCACCAAAGGGATTAATTAATGGAAAAAAGCTATGATGTTCTTCCACAACTCACATAGAATGTTTCTGCATATCATTCATCTTTAGTTTTGAGATTGCATATTTGAATGTAGTAGCTTCTTAGCAACACCTCAAGTTGGCTTCGCAGAACAAGTAGGCTAGTTTGATGTGCTTGTTGTGTTCTCTGCGTTTGTTTTGTGTGCTGTTGCTGAGGTTTATCTGTCCTATCAATTTAGCTACAACTCACTATGGATTGCACTTTTAGCATCATTTTAACATAATTTTCTACCCAATTGGATTGAGTCCAATCGACACCGACACCGAATTGAAATGTCACATTTGGGCCCGTGGTATTGATTTAGTTACTAAAAGCTTAAAGGTCTTATACAGTGTGACATTTAATAGATTTAATTAAGCTATGATGCTCATCAATTGAATAATGCTCGATTGGTTTTTCATGTTAAAGTAGGTTAAATGGCTTCTGCTTCGGTGAACAAGGACGCTTTAGTCGGCAGACACTTCTTCAAGGTCATGATGCATGGTTTTCACGACGGACTTGTATGCCATCCCTCTTTCTCTGTGTTTTTGTGTGTGTACGCACTATTATCTTTGGTTAAAAACTTACATGTCTTACTGTATTATGAATATGTTAGGCCATACCGGTAGCTTAGTGTTATAAAAAGCGCGCCTAGGCGCAGCTAGGCTCACACAGCGCGCCTCGCCTACGCCTAGGCGTAGTGCGTTCAAGGAGGCGCGCACCTTATGCGCCCAGACGCCCAGGCGCTAGGCGCACCGCGACGGTGGAGGTGCCAAGCTAGGCGCAAGTCTATGTAGCCGTTGGATTTTCTTCTCGTGCGTGGTGTGGGCCGTTGATTACCAAGTCAAAACCCCATTTCTGATTCACGCTAAGTCACCCAAATCAGTTCGCGACCAAGACCCAAATCTCTTCAAGACCTTCATGTTTGTCTCTTTCTGTGTCCTCACGGTCTCTACCTCGTGACCAAGACCCAAATCGATCAATTCATCGCCGTCAATCTTACGCATCTCCCGTCTCTACTCGCCGGCGCATCTCCAGTCTCCTCTCGCCGGCGCATCTTCCCATCTGCTCTCCAGTTGCTGGCGCTGCTTCAGCCGCCTGCACCTCAGTCGCCGGTCCCCTTCGCAGTTGCTGCTCCGGCTGCTCCGCAGGTTTGTCTTAAGAGTTAGGGTGATCTTATTGTTCTTGTTGTTTCCTTACCACACGCTGATGAATTAATCAACAAAGAGAGAATCAGGAGGGAGACTACTATGAGGATGAAGAGGAAGAACCTCAAGAGAACTAACATATTTGAGAAATGTAATGTGTTGCAAACTTGCTGTTGCCAGTCTCTGGCAACGGAGTTGGGGTATTCTGGGTAGTTTTGCACTGTCTATTGGGTCATAGTATGTTCATGTTTGATTTCTGCAACACAGTGTCTGCGCTTATGTTTAATGTTTCTCTTTGCTCAATATATGCATCTACCGTCTTGTTGTGCTATATAAAAAAAGAGAGAATAAGGGCAATTAATCAACAGAGGGACCACCGAATAGAAGGGAAAGAATTGTACCAGAACATTGGCTCATTTGCTTTGATCGGAGAAATTGAAAACTAGGTAAAAATAAAATTAGCATTTTTGCTCTCAGTGTCCTCACGGTCTTCTTATTAGGTTTTTAACGTCATTTATCATTTTAGTGTATTATTATTTAGTTATTTTAATATTGCGCCTCGCTTCGAAAAGGCGTGCGCTTACGCCTTGCGCCTAGGCTCCAGGGACCTTTTGCGCTTTAGGTGCGCTTGCGCCTTTAACAACACTGCGGTAACCTTTTGAAGTCAGCTTACTATAGTGAGATCAAAGGAAGCAACTTTAACCAGCCGCAAGGGGTCATGGCTTGTTAAAATCAAGAAGAAGCGCGGCCAAGAGGAAATTTGTTTCGAAGAAGGTTGGAACAAATTCGTGCAGCAGCATGACCTCCATCTAAGGGACTTTGTTGTCTTTGAACACATGGGGCATATGCGCGTTTTCAAGTGCTGGTGTTTGATCAAAGCACTTGTGAAAAAGCTTTCCCCCAATGTTGAACTCTGAGCCCTAATTAAACCCTAAATTAAATTAATCGCATCAGATATGTGCATTTTGAACAATTTTGTGTTATTTGAACATTGATTATTTGTTTGATAATTTTAGGTTGTTAATTGTGCATTTGAGAATTGTGATTATTGATTGATGATTTTAGGTTGTTAATTGATGATTTTAGATTGTTAATCGTACATTTGAGCATTTGAGATATTGAGATTGTTGACGGAGGATGAGACTCAATTGGATTGAATGTGTGATTTTGTATTAATTTTTATTGCATTGAGCATTTGAGAATTGAGATTGTTGACGGAGGTGTCAGACACGTGTCCGGAGGTGTCGGACACCATATCGACATCCTATATGAGGTGTCGGAATTGAGATTGTTGACTGTGCATTGAATTTAGGTTAATGCGACATTCTGAGCACCCCATGGAATCTCATCGTGGTTCCAGCACTGACTATAATTAGCCTTAATTAGTCCTGATTAAGCATATTTTAATTAGGTTGAGGATTAAATTTTTTATTACACGTTTGGGCATTAAAAAATTAAAAAAAATGACTTTTAGCGACAGATTAATTCCGTCGCTAAAAGTTAACTTAATTATAAGCTTTTATGTCGTTAAAAATCCCATTTAGCGACAGAGCACTCCGTCACTAAAACAGTTATCCCGTCGCTAATTTCGCAAAAAAGAAAATAAATTAAAATACGTAAAATAGAATTAGCGACGGATATTCCGTCGCTAATTCATAAATAAATCCGTCGCAAAAATTTATATATTAGATGGCGGATTTTATAATTCCGTCACAAAACTTTTAGTAATGGACTTTTATACAAGAGACTTTTAGCGACAGTAGTTTCGTCGCTAAAGGTTTTGGCGACAGATTTATGGCTTTTAGCGACGAATTTTTTCGTCGCTAAAAACGTTATTCCTTGTAGTGTATAGGCTTTACTATTAAGAGCATAACTAACAAAGACACATCGTGATGCTTTAATTTCCAACATGGAAACTTTCGGGTCAAAAATCCTCACAAAGGCCAAGCAACCCCAAACTCTAATGTGTTCTAAATGTGGTTCATTTCTATACAACTCGTAAAGGGGTTTTGAGGATTTTCTTTTGAGGCACTCTATTAAGGGCATAGTTTGCGGTCAAGAGAGCTTTCACCCTAAAGATTCTTATAAGTTCCACCAGAGCTAGCAAAAATGGCATTGGTCAAATTAATCAAGGTCTCATTTTTTCTTTCAGCCACACAATTAGAGGCAGGTGAATAAGGAGTAGTTTCATGAACTATCCCTAAAGATGAGATATATGAGATAAGGCATAAGAGTACCTCTTTACAATTAGACTCAGCACATTGGTACAAAACTGGCAATTTCTCTCCTTATACCACTCCACCAAAAGCAATCCTGATGAGTACCTCTTTACATCTTCGTACTACCGAGGTGACCTAAGAACCCAAACTACGAGCCTCTAACATCAACGTTTTCCTTAACACCGGGTCTGCGTGCACATAATCGCATCCTTATCATTAAGGTACCATCCTCCTAATCTATAACTCATGTCATTTTCCTAACTTTATATACTCAATGATTTTAATTCGGTCTGGAATCACCAAATTATGCAGACTTGATCTAGGGTTAATTTTACGCTACACCCCGTACTTAGGGGTCAGTTGCACCCAGCACCTTATGGTTCTAATTTTGGCACCTAGCACCAAAATTTTAAAAATCTTGGCACCCAGCACCAGATGATGGTCAAGAGACACTTTGACCACACGTCTGTTAGTTTTTCAGGGGCAAAATAGTCTTATTGCCCCTTAAAGCATACATGTCATCCAGTCAGGTACACATGGCCCAATTGGCTCCCCACGTCACCAGCTCTGGACTTCTGGTCTCTAAACTCTCACCCACAGCATCTCCCTATCAATAATGGGTTGATGTCTTAGCACCACGCCCCTCAAAATAAACCACCCACATTCCATCCCTTCGACCCACCACCACCACCATTTGCCTAAATCTGGCTCTGATGGCAGAGACCCACCACCTCCACCGCCAGTACTGGAGGAAGAGACCGTGAAAGAAGTCCTCTCGGAAACCCCATCCCAAAATCACCAACAACGGTAGTAGCAGACAGCACCAAACGGCCCAGAGTCCAAGAACCCAAGGTTGAATCACTGGCTCCGCCAAATCCGACGGACGAGATCGTCTCTGAGGTCTCCGAGATTTGCAGCTTCAGCGGCAGCTTCTCGACTACGACAGTGACCGAGGTGAAGGACGACGACGGCGGAGAAGTGACCCAAAGGGTCTGTAAGTCTCCCGCGAAGATCCTGAGAAAACGGCCGTACTTCAGCGAACTCCCCAGAACGACGGAGAGGGGCGCCCGGTCTCCGGTCAGAAGGTCGGCTCCATCGCAGGTCCCGGCGAGGACAATGACGGGTTAGCGGTGGAATGCGGGGCCGGCTAATGGCATCCGGCGGGATCCCGACGAAAGATGAATCCAGGTAACGGTACTACGATAGGCTCCGTCGGCTCCGGTAGATCTGGTGGTTGGATTGGTGGCTGCTCCGGCGGCACAGTGGCAGATCTAGTGGTTGCAAAATCTGGCATCGACGTCAACAGCACAGTGGCACAGCAGCATGACACCGTTCTTGGTGGTCGATTGGCTATTGGTGCCCCTCGCCAGTGGCTATATGAACCTCCATTGCCCCATTTCTTTTCTCTTTTGCTTCATTTCTTTTTAGCTGTCAGAAAGCTGGTGACGTGGAGAGCCCAATTGGGTCATGTGTAGCTGACCGGATGACATGTATGCTTTAAATGGCAATAAGACTATTTTGCCCCTGAAAAACTAACAGACGTGTGGTCAAAGTGCCTCTTGACCGTCATCTGGTGCTGGGTACCAAGATTTTTAAAATTTTGGTGCTGGGTGCCAAAATTAGAACCATAAGGTGCTGGGTGCAACTGACACCTAAGTACGGGGTGTAGCGTAAAATTAACCCCTTGATCTAATCAATTGATGTAGGCTGAAGTTAAAAATGAGCTAACAATGCCATCAAACCACTCAATCTTAGCTTGAAATCTAAATTTTGTTGAAGCAGATATCGTCTTCAATTGTCCAGGGACCAATGCTGCCAACTTACCCGAACTTTTGGTGCTTTGAGCATCAGCTACCACATATAGGCCTCTTCATGGGTTAGGTTGGACGGGTAAGGGTTGGGCTCACTGGGTTTAATAAAAACTATAAAAAAATTCCACTACCAGAGTTGCCTCCCTTTACCGCCAACCTATCATCAGCGCTAGTATTGTACCGTTCTCCATCACCACCAAACCTATCATTGCCACTATTTATATCCCAACCACCCATGACACTATAGCCACCAACTACCACAAGCAAACTCTCACTTTTAACGCTCTCACTACTGCCTCCGCCAACCACCACGACCCTATCATCCGTGCTTAGCACCGTTGCTAGACAAAACGAAAATCTATATGGCAGATCTACATGAGGTAGAGAGAACAAAGAAATTTGGGGCAGACCTAGACGAAAAAATAGATTTTTCTAGCTTTCCTCTCTATACAATATGAAAGATTTGGGGAAAGATAAAAATTAATGATGGTGGCTCGTGGCAACGACGGGTGGTTGATGGTGGTGGCCAGTGGGGACAACATTTATGATGCATTCTGAGGTGGTGGCTTGAGGAAGTTAAAGTGGCTTAAGGAATTTAGTGGCTTATAACGGTCAAAAATGGCGCTAGTTGTTGGAAGGGAGGTGGTGGTGGACAATAATGGAAAATGAATGATGATTGAAAAAAGTGGTGGTGGTCAATGACGGTAAATTTCTATTGGTCTCTAACGGGGGCGAGAGAGAGAGAGAGAGAGAGAGAGAGAGAGAGAGAGAGAGAGAGAGAGAGAGAGAGTGTGTGTGTGTGTGTTTGTGCGTGCGCGTGTGTGTGCGCGCGTGCATCTGCATGAAAGACTTACAATTTGAGATTAGTGCTATTGGAAATCAATGACACGTATGAAATGTTATGTATAAATGATCCATAGCGTGATGGGTGTAGCCGGCCCAGCCTTAGTGCCTTGTACTCTGGCTCAACCTAGAACTTATTTAGAGGTGTGGTTGGATCTGGCTGTCTGGGTTATTGTTCAGATCCAACCTGAATCTAAAGGTTTAGGCTTGGTCTGGGTGGATAGACCAAGCAACGTGTCTTAGCCCGAGATAAGGAATAGTACAGTCACAGTCCTTCAGTTGAGCCATTGACGCTGTCCTAAATTCAGTTTCTTATGCAAAAAAAAGTACTTTAGACTTATGATCTGTGTAAGTCTCACTTGGCTCCCCATAGGAATAGTGTCTTTATTTTTTTCAAAGCAAAGACAACTGCTATCAATTCTCAGTCATGAGTATGATAGGTTTTTTATTTAGTTTTTTGTAACTATTTGTTAAAGCATAAGCTGTGACTTTCTCATGCTGCATCAGTATGCATCCCAAGCCTCTCCTCGAAGCATCATTGTATATCATTAAACCACCTGAATGTAAAGGTAGGGTAAGAAATGAAGTGGTTACCAAGCGCTTCTCCAGCTTTGGAAAACTATTTTGACGAGTGTTTGACCAAACAAACTTTGCACCTTTATGAATCAAACGGGTCGAAGGAGTAGCAATGGATGAAACCCCTTTATTAAACTACAATAGCACTTTTTAACCATACATGATCTACTGTAATTCACTACAACCTCTAACTTAAATGGATCCATTGAGAATCTAGCCTCCAACACCCACATGCCCAAGATAAGCAACTTTCTTTAGCCAATGCTCACATGTAAAGAACTTTTATAGAGGATTTCCTCTCGCATAACTTATAATATCTTTCTTACATGTTGCTCGTGTCTTCTTCAGTACTCCATGAATAAATCAAAACATCATCAATAAAAACAATGAAAAATTGGATACAATGACATAAGTCAAGAATCCACAACGACCTTTTCCTCAGAGATTTAGCACCAAGTGCCGAAATAAAATATGGCAAGGACACTGGCTCAAAACCCTAAAACTTAAACTTGGGGTGAAGTTGGTATACTTTAGGAAACCTTTTTCAAGAAACAGCGGATGGATGCATGACAACTGCCAAGTCACTCCACGCTTGAAACGACATCAAAACATTGGATACAAAAAGGAATAAGGTCAAAGGACGGGTCTTTATTGCCTATACGTGCAGTGCAATGTGTACATATAAAACATTCAATAAGGGACTTCCCTAGCAGAGTGCCAATAGAAAGATCAAGGCATCGGGGTTGGGGTTTGACATTTAATGACATGGAAAAGTACGGAATACAAAAGAATGCATGGACTTAGGATCAAAGAATGAGCATCAAAAGAGTTTATCTCAAGTGTACCTGACACCATGTCATTGGATGCTGCAATATCTCTAGCATCTGTTGCATAAACTCAACCTTGAACCCTAGGTGTATGATCATTCCCCACTCTTCATTCACCATTTAATGTTGACTTCCTAGCTAGAAGCTTATTTGGATGTGGAAAATTTCTGATTTGATGATCAAACTATGCACTGTTAAAACCTACACCTAAAAAACTGTCGATTCTCATGGTTCCTTTTACATTTTTGGCATTCTCTAGTAGTCCATGTACCCAATACTATGTCATAGAAATGGTCAAAGTACTCAATGTTTTATCACATTATCAGAAAGCACGTAGCAGATAGAAGAAAAGAAATCAGAAAAAACAAAAAAAAACCATAAAACAACGTCTGGTCGACAATGGCATTCAGTTGTCTCTTCACCCACGTCATTGTTACAAAATATGATTTTGGGTTTGAATTAAGAAACTCTGATCTTCAAGCCTTTTGCTTTAATTAAGTGCTGATTGAAACCCAGGTTCGATTTAACCCGATTGAAATCCCTATTTACATGTTTCTGAACACAATTGAAATCTTAATCACTACCGAATTCGGAATCTTAATTGCTTTAATCACTATTTTCCATTGGTTTGGGTAGTCCACATTGTTTTAAGACTTACATAGGGACGAAAATGTTGAAAGGAAACAAATTTGTTATTTTTGCCCCTCTTTTTAAGGGTTAGCTTGGCTAAAATTATAGTTTAGGGATGATGTTGGCGAAACGCTTATAGTTTAGAACTATTTTTAATAGTTGTCCCTTGTATTTATGTCCATTACAATTTGGGAGAATTTTCAGTTGATAATCCATGTGCAACCTTTGCCTTCCTCATATTCAGCCTTCACTAGTGTGCATGCTTTCAAGATTAGCATGCATGTCTTTCATTAAATATCTCTCTCCTTAATTGTAAACCCAAATGAGCTTTCCATAAAAAGCTTGTTTCCAACCTATTCTGGTCGTACCCAAAGCCCACTGTGGTCCCATTTTGCATAACACATCCGCACAAGCAACAGTCATTTTCAACGCTCACAACCGGTCAAAGCATGCACGCTTAAGTCACGTGCACTTCTCATTTTCGTCACGTTACTTCGTCACTAAGAAGCTCATTTTCTCACGAAGCCTTATCACGCTTCGACCGTCGCACTTCGCCCGTCGCCCGTCGATGCGCCATGGCACTTGCCCAAGGAGGTTGGCCTTGGCCTCCCCCTTGGGGTCGACCTCGGCCTCGCCATTGGGGTCGGCCTCGGCCTCCCCATGAGGTTGGCCTTGGCCTTCCCCGAAGGGTTGGCCTCTGGCCTCCATCCTTAGCACATTCACTTCTCTTCAAGGGACCATACATAACTCCGCGACCCCCGTCGCCCGGACACAACTTCGCAACCCTGTCGCCCGGACACAACTCCGCGACCCCCGTCGCCCGGACACAACTCCGCGACCCCGTCGCCCTGACACAACTCCGCGACCCCCGTCGCCCGGACACAACTCCGCGACCCCGTCGTCATGACACAACTCCGCGACCCCCGTTGCCGGCGTCCGGGCGCCGCACTTCAACACTCCGCTGCGCCGCTGATACAGCCGTGCCTCCAGGCTCTCTATCACACTACCGTGCCCCCGGCACCATAAGCACTCTGTCGCGTCCATGCGCCATCATTGACACAAACGTGCCCCCGGCACCTTACGCACTCCGTCGCGCCCATGCGCCACGCCACTAACACAGACGTGCCCCTGACACCTTACTCACTTCATCGCGCCCATGCGCCACAATCATATCATCATGCCCCCGGGCACCACACTCATTCATCACACCATGCGCACCTTGCCTTGGTCATGGAACATGCTTAAACCCACTCTCCGTAGTGTACATCATCCTACGGGGATAGGCGACTCCTCCGGGACACTATCTCTGCCAGGGAGCTCTTCAACTTCCCTTCCGCCAGGTAGACGGCTCCTTCGGGATGCTACCTCGTCCAGTCGGGTAGACGGCTCCTCCGGGATACTACCTTGACTCGCTCCGAGTGCTCCGGCACAAGGACTCACCCGCGGGGATAGGCGACTCCTCCGGGACACTATCTCTGCCAGGGAGCTCTTCAACTCCCCTTCCGCCAGGTAGACGGCTCCTCCGGGATGCTACCTCGGCCAGTCGGGTAGACGGCTCCTCCGGGATGCTACCTTGACTCGCTCCGAGTGCTCCGGCACAAGGACTCACCCGCGGGGATAGGCGACTCCTCCGGGACACTATCTCTGCCAGGGAGCTCTTCAACTCCCCTTCCGCCAGGTAGACGGCTCCTCCGGGATGCTACCTCGGCCAGTCGGGTAGACGGCTCCTCCGGGATGCTACCTTGACTTGCTCCAAGTGCTCCGGCATAAGGACTCACCCGCAGGGATAGGCGACTCCTCCGGGACACTATCTTTGCCAGGGAGCTCTAAGTGCTCCGGCATGAAGACTCCCCTTCTGCCAGGTAGACGGCTCCTCCGGGATGCTACCTTGGCCGGCCAGGTAGACGGCTCCTCCGGGATGCTACCTCGGCCTGCGGAATAGGCGACTCCTCCGGGACACTATCTCCGTCAGGGTGCCTGCGTGACTGGCCTACGTGCTCCGGCACTGGGGGCTTGCGTCGGCACCCCTAGGGACTATGACCCCCGGGTCACTCCGAGACGGGAGCAGGTCTTCGGAGGGTATCGCGCCTAGTTCACCTGGCAGTTGGGCGTCGGGTCTTCCCCACCGCTGCCATGCCTGTGGGACTCTGCAAGGGCTTGGATTGAAGGCTAGATCAAGGGGTTCTCTGGCCACACCGACGCTGTGGGAGCCAGTCTTTCCTGATAGACGGAGCGACGCTGTGCAGGGCAGGCCAGGTGAATATGTGATCTGACAGTCCATGAAGCACCGGCACCCGTGGACCCCCCGTTGACGTGTCACTCCCGGGGAGCGCCACGTGTCGATTAATGACATCATCATCTCAATCTCTATAAATAGAGGTCTTGAGAATTCATCTAGATGACTCTTCTTCACTTTCTCACTCTAGAATTCTAGAGAGAGAAACATACAGGACCCTGACTTTGGACCTAAGTATCGGACTGTGACTGTCGTCGTGTATTCATCATCACGCCATCGCCCTCACAGCACTGCCACCCTCAAGCTCTGTTTGGGAAGCCCTTGGTCTCTGCCCTTGTTCCACCCTTGTTGTGTCCTACATCAACATACTTGGAAGCTAACGCAGACTGCAGCCTTTGTGGCACTTCCATGTAGGTACGAACCCACTTTCCTTGGCATCAAAGCTCTAACCAAAAGGAAGAAGTTTGTGCTCTCAAAACAAAAGCACGTTCAGGTGAGTTGTATTCTTTTAATCTCTCATTTGTGTCATATGAAACTATGTGTTCATTAATATATTCTTAAAAAGAAAAGGCACAGAGGAGCTTTTTGGTGGACTGCAGCAAATCTTGAAGACAGAAATGAGGTGTTCTCTGATGAATTCTTTCTGTGTCATGGACCCATTTAATTGATTGATGGCTGCTACTTATTGTCTCTGTATTAAGTAGTCTTGCTTTGACGAGTTCTCAAACATGAAAATGCTTGCTTTATTTATTTACTTCATTTTTTATGCTTTCACTTAACATATGAAGGACTATTCTAAAGCACTTCTAAATGTTTTGCACTAGAAAATTATGAAAGGATTACTAAGGTTTTATACAATACAGTGCATGTTGGTTTTCAAGAAACCCGATTACTAAAAGAATTACTTTTTCTAGTGCACTTATACCGATTTTTATTTATTTTTATTTTTCTTTGTTGGAGCGGGGTAACTATTTTGTGCGAGGCGAGGTACATCCTTTCTAGTAAGAAACATTAAAGAAGAACAATTTAAAGTAGTCTTGCTGCAGGATTTGGAGGCTTTCCTTGAAGGCCTACATCAAAGCTTGACTGGTAGAGCCTTTCAATTTAGTGCTGCACAAAGTGCAATGCACACAAAAGTTTATCTTCATCCTTTCCATCATTTGTCTTTTGATCAAATTCTTCAGTTTATTGTAACCAAGTTGGCAAATTCCAACATGGTTGACTAAGACCAAAAGGCTTTTTTCTCTCTCTCTCTCTCTCTCTCTCTCTCTCTCTCTCTCTCCCTCTCCCTCTCCCTCTCCCTCCCTCCTTCCTTTGAATTAGTACACCAAATAAAACATAGTTGCAAAGTGTTATTAGCGACATATAAGTGACTTAGAACTTTCTCTAAGAGGGTACGGTGCGGTTTGTATTCATGCGCATTGTGGTACCCGTTACAGTAGAAGTTCGTCAAGTGAGAAAATCGGAACGACAATCAAGGCTGATCCAAGAAGTCTAATCAGGAGGACCAAAAAGTTATAAAAAATTAACAACTAACATAAAAAACTTCGGAAAGTTCAAGTTCACTTAACATATGATTTACGTAATTGTATATTTTTACCATTCAAAGTAATTTATTTAACTTGGTAAGGTTAGTCAACAATAAATTACTAATCTTGAATGAAACAAGCTTAATTCTTATATTTAAATACGTACTATTGATGTGATAATTAATTATACGAGGACAATAATGCATGTACAAGTTAACATACTATAAGAATTTAAATTAACACAAAAATTAACCTTAATCTACTTGTGTTTCTTTGTAATTTGAAAAAAAAAAGATGGAGTAAGAAAAAGACAAGGGCTAATTACACCTATGTCCCTGAGGTTTGGGGGTAATTACACTCAAGGATACAAAGTTTCAAAATGTAACATTCCGTGACAAAAAAATGTTTCAAATGTATCGCCCGTGTCCATCCGTTAGGGTTCCATCCAAAAAATATACTGTTCATCATTTTGTATTTTAAAAATGACAATACTGCCCTTGTACAATATATCTTGAATAATTTTTATAAATTTTAAATTAGGATAACAAATCTTAATTCTTTAAAATTAGGGTTTGAAACTAATTTGTAAATTAAGCTTTTAAAATTTGCAAATTAAGCTTTCAAATGTCCAAATGATTTAATTAGGGTTTCAAAATCAACCCTAATTTAAAAGTTAGGGTTTTGAAACCTTAAAATTAGGGTTTCAGAACCCTAATTTTGAAATTAGGGTTTATCCACATCTGAAATCTTGCCGCCGGCAGCCCCAGCTCCCTCCCTCAATCCATGTCGCTGGTAACCCAAGCCCCCTCCCTTCCCCCAAACCCACGTCGTCGCTGCCCTTCCCTCAGCCCCACATCGTCGCCGCCGTGACAGATCTCCACAAAGCCCAGGGTTCCCCAAAAAGCTGCTCCTGTAAATCTTCTTAGCATACATTGAAGGAATTTCGCCCGAAAGGCGATTACTTGACAAATTGAGCTGATTGAGCTTCAAATTTTGCAACCCAACTGGGATTTTCCCAGAAAACCGGTTACCCCTGCCGGAAAACTCCACCAAGTAACGACCCGGTAAACCGGTTACCCCTGCCGGAAAACTCCACCAAGTTCTCCAGCCACCCAATTTCTTACGGTATACTACCGGAACAGTTATTCTCCAGCCACCTTCACCGCAGATCTCCCATAGTTGCAGATCTCCAGTTGCAGATCTCCACCGTCGCTGCCCTTCCCGCAGTTGCTGATCCTGGGTGGGCGATGAGGGGGAAGGGGGAGGTAGGCGGTGACGGGGTGACGAGGAAGGGGAGGCAGAGTGGGGTGCAGCGCCGGGGAAGGGGGAAGAAGGGGCTGGTGGGTGACGGGGAAGGGGGAGGCAAGTGGGGTGCGGCGCGGGGAAGGAGAGGAAGAATGGGTGGGTGGGTGACGGGGAAGGGGGAGGCAGGGGTGGGTGGGTGACGGGGAAGGGGGATGCAGATGGGGGGTGGGGGTTGGGGGGGGGGGGGTTAAGAGTAAAGTAAAGATGAAATAAAGTCTTTTTTTTAATGAAGTAATGGCATTAAAAAAAAATAAGGTTCTAACTCAGGGGCAATACAGTCTTTTCATTAAAACCGTTAAGATTTTTAGGGTTCCGTTTGTCAATGGACATAAGTGTTACATTTTAGAAAATTTAAATTAACACAAAAATTAAAAATCTCAGGGACATAGGTGTAATTAGCCCAAAAGACAAAGACAAAGATTATAACGGACAGTGACACACAAAATGTTAAAAACACAACAAAGAGAAACACTGATACATTAATGTTACAATACAGAGACATTTTCGTAAATATTTTAAATATAATTTTTCACTAAATAACAAATTAAGAAAAAATCCAAAATTTGGGGGTAGCCGTGACCCCCGGTCATGCATTAGATCCGATCCGACGGTAACAATATCAAAAATCAGATTTTCTATTTTAAAAGGGTTTGGCTAGGTAGGGAGGGACCAACGTCTGTCTCTCCTCTTTGGATCCTTATGTGTCCACAAAGTCAGATTGATTCTAAAGGAAGAAAAAAATGTTAATTTACAAAGAACAAAGTCAGGCATTCAGCAACCGCACTCGTCAACCACGCCTCATTTTTGTTTATTAAAAGCTGAGCATCACTGGATCGGCACTCAATTCAAAGACAACAAGTTTTCTGAGAACAACTGGTTGTAGCCATGAAAGCAGTTTCCTACATGCTTACGTTGGTGTTGATCCATGAACTGGTTTTCTTACTACTTATTTGTACTTGCATGGACAAGCCATCTTTTGTGGTGGAAGCCACTGGGAGTGATTATTTTGCTGCTCCTAGCTTGGCCTCTGATGCCATCTCTTCAGATGATCCGTCTTCCAAGTTGGAGGTGGATTCATTTAGGCGGAGGATTGGCAGACGATCACCACCGCCACCACCGATGCCCAACAGCCCTATTCACTTCAGTCCTCCACCTCCGATGCAACCACCACCACCACCACCACCTTGATGTACGCAGCCTTAATTTTGTTTGTGCTTGACTGGGTTGTCCTTCAGCCTTTGGTAGTTCTGCCTGGTTGCCCTGAAAATTGTTGTTTGATAAGTTTGTTTCTTTCCATCTTTTTGTGATTTTTAATCAGTGTACTTGGTTTAAGGGTTAATGAAAAACTTTTCTTCGTTATTTATGCGTTTTTATAAGTCAAAAAAGCGTTGCAAATATCCAAAAGCTGACGTATGTCCAAAATTATTGTTAGAGTGGTCATGTGCGCGTCGCGGGCCATTTTTATATGACCAAAGTGAAGGCCAAAACTATAACTTAACATTATTACCCCAAAGTTCACCAAAACCCCACCCTATCCTCCTCCACTTCTTCTCTACCTCCTCCACCTCCACCACCAATCCCGACAGCAAAAACGCCACCGCATCACCTCCTCTACCGTCTCCACAGCCCAATCGTCCTCCTTTTCCTACTTCAACACATCAAGGCCAGCGTCAAAGAAATACTGCCACCGCCACCACCACACCACCGCCAACCCCGCAGGCTAAATAATCTGCCCTCCTCTTCCCCTCCATTTATAGAAAAAATCAGCCTCCAAAGCCACCTCCCTCGAAGTGATTTGCAAGACCCTAGCTGAATATCGTCGCCGCGGCACCACACCACAGTCCTCCTCTTCTCCCTTCCTTCCCTACCACCATGTCTTGTTCCAAGAGCTCTATAAGCGAAACATCATCTCCAGGAGTGAAAAGCAACATCGTCGGTGCAATTTCTACCGTTCAATTCCTCTATAATTGCCGCTTCATCTGCTGAATAACCCTAGCTCCTCACCGGAGGCAAAAGTGGTAGCAACCAGGCCCTCAGCCGAATCTTTACAACATTAGTGCACCTTTGTCCCTCAGGTCTTCACTCTCCACACATATGTGCACTATATTAAGTGCTTTCCTCATAGTTTTAGGTTTTTGTTAATCATTGGTCAATGCACAATAGTAAGTCATGTACTTATCGTTTCTTAAGAGGGCGGCCTCTGTTTGATGGAGCACTGAGTAATAACCACCAATGCCAAGACTAATGAATTTACAATATCTCTCGACATAAGTTATCTATGAGCTTGCCAACAATTTTCATGACGAGGCGCCATGATCGTTGGCGTTGATAGTGGTGGTCATGGTGGTGTTTGGAGGTGTTCGTTGGTGGTGGATAAGGTGGTTGCAATTACTGGTGGTGGTCGACAGTGGTTGGTAGTGGTGGTGGTGATTGGACCAATATGCCTACGTAAAAAAGGGCATATGTAGTGCACTTGAACACTTTACGCCCAAAATTGGACGACGTCAGCTGTTGGATCAATTTGCAATGCTTTTTTTTTAATTAGAGGGAACACTTTTGCTAAAGTTGAAAATATAGGGAAAGACCTGCAAAAATATGTAAATTACAGGAGAAAACTTTGTCATTAATGGTTATAATTTCAATTCAAAAGATACGGTAGATGCGATTTCCACACTCAAAAATTTCTCAGCTGAAAAGGGGAGGTGCCTTCTTTACAAAATAAACAAACTGAAGCAAGCAAGCATGACCAAAGTTTCATTTCTAGGTGTTGTTTCACTTTGTTAAATTTAAAAACTTCTCCAAGAACTTTCGATCGTTTCGGCCATGTTACGGCTGGAAAATTTGCTCTTACTATTGTTTCTTTAGTCAAAAATAGGAATATGTTTCGGATGTTTAGAGAGTTTTCATGTTGAAACTCTTAAAAAATTTACTTACAAAGACATATAATACCGTCTTATAATTAGTACGTTGTATGGATCAAGTTCAAGTAGAGACTTTGCTAGACATTTTGTTGTATACGAAATTTGCTTTATATATAGCTTCAGTGAACTTTGCATAGACTTAGGGTGTGTTTAAAAACCAAAACCTCTTTGTGTGTATATATATATATATATATATTTTTAACAAAACTCTTGGGTTATTTGATATAAGTCATCACTCGGAATTTCAAAATAACCACAACAAACAACAAGAACGATTGCGAATAGTTATCGAATTTAGGCACAACAATTCAGAAGAACAGACACAAATAATTATCGAATTTGCTCAGCATGTGATACAAGGTGAGTATCGATAAGATTTCCAAACAATCGATACAAGTTCAATGTTAGGGTTTTTCTAGATATTAGCATGCTGATATTAATTACATGTCTCAATATTTGACAATAGCTATAAGCAAATTGAAGAATACTTACAAATACAATTATTGAAATTAGGGCTTAGACAGTAGTCCGTACCCAAGGTTTGGATAGAAACCCTTACCTGGATCCGAAGCTAAGCTATTTAACCGGAAATTATGTTGCTTCAACCTAAACGAAACAATCCAATTATTAGTATACAGTATAGACTACGATATTGTAAATCAATACGGACTCACGCATACACCCAGAATGGGCCCCCTCACCGAGTATGTAAAATTACCAAAATGCTCCTTATGTGTATAAAATTATTAAAACTTCCCTCTTGGCTTAAATCACCAAAACAGCATTTATGTAAGTGAAATCACTAATATATCCTTACAGTATGTGAATGTATGCCAAAAAAAACCTTTTACAGGTAAAATTTCCAAAATACCCCATCCGGTTTGTAAATTACCAAAATACCCCCTCAGGGTTTCTGACACCGAAAAAAATCTCAAAAACATCTTAAAACACTATTTTTAGTATCCTGAAGTTATTTTTGGTCTAAAAAGTATTTTACAAAATTTACTCCTGAAAATTCCGAACAATATCCAAACCGAGCGAGCGCTCAGAAGCCGGTTCGCCTATAAATAGCTATTGACTTCAGAATGACACGAAATTTTAGATAATGAAATACCTCAATAAGATAAGGTTTTTTTTAAAAAAATTCAGATTAAAATAACTTGGTTTGGTGTGCTAAATAAATCAGGAATTTCTTCTAACCGATACCCTAATTTAACATCCTTCACAGACACCGAAAAAATCCCGAAAAATTCCACAGCGCACTTCTCAGAAAAATAGTTTTGGACTTTGTCCAATTTTGATCCTAACTATTTATAAAAATTTGGATAAAATAAGAACCCTATCCCCCCCCCCCCCCCCCCCCGCGATTAAACTCCTACTGACTTACCTTCATCACACACAGCTTCTCCCCCACTTCTCCTTCTTTCTGCCGAAGCACTCAAGACGCACACACAATTTTCACGAATTGCGCTTCCCATAACAACACACTCTAATACACTCAAACATACACTCCAACACACCTAAATACACACAATCACGCACCATTACACACATACACAGTCACAGCCGAAGCTCACACCCACTGACCACACACAGTTACACACACAACTCTCGATAATCCATTAAAATCTAATCCACTCCCTCCCATTCACTCCTAAATTAACCATGTCACTTCATAATCACACCAACATTCATTTCCCTATGAATTTAAAGGTCCGAATTTCGCATATATACACCACACACCCACCGTAATCCACTTTGCCCAATTGCACCAATCACGATTCTTCATCACTTACCCCCTGCCAGCCCACAACTTGACTAACCATTGACCTAATGACTCAATTTACACGATTTCATGGCTAAAATCCTTCACCCGAAGTATCAATTCCCTAAAAAATAACCCATCCAACCATGGCTTCACAGCCATGTGCATGGCTAAATCATACACCCCACAGTGATCGAAAACACACACAAATTTCATAAACACACACTAGAACAGGCCTACTAGGAGTTGGCTAACTCACCTCTCGAATTTAGGCTTGATTTCCTCCCTTTTTCCCTTGATTTTCCCCTTCCCCCGAGATGCTCTGTTCGGTGTTCTTGGCAGTGTTCACATTCTGTTTTTTTTTTTTTTTTTTTCTTTTTTTTTTTTTTTTTTTCTTTTCCTCCCGTATTTTCTTTCTTCTTTTTTTTTTTTTAATTACCTAAAGTTTCCAAACCTTATATTTTATTTTAAACTTGGATTACTCACCAACACACTAGTAAGAGGCGGCACCAATTGAAACTTTCTCTTAAACTTGACACCTAGACACAAAAATTTTAGAATTGCAAAATAGCCCCTCAACTTTTCAAGATTACAAAATGACCCCAAAATTTTCAAATATTACACTTTTGCCCCAAAATTCTTTTAAGCTTCCATACGCTACTAATACCCGAGCATTGCTCAAAATTAATGCCAGTTTATTTTTCGGGTCTCCGATAGTTATTTTAACCCGCTCCCAAAAGTACGGGGATATTACAAACTTGGCCCAACAATATAAGGGTACATAGGAATAGAAATGGCCAAGGAAGTCAAGGAATCGAAAGTGCATATATTCCTCCTCACAAGAGATGAATAGAATTTGATAATCCAACGTTTGAAGAAACTATTAGAACGGTCATGCCGAATGATCTTGAGGAGAAAGAAATGATGGGGCTAACGATGGGAGTACAGTCACATCATGGATTTAACCATGTTTGGTACATGACAGGGATAGCGGCCAATTGATAATCCAATATACAGAAAACTGTACCATGCGGCCATCGATGAGATGGACATCCCAAAGGGAGTAAAAATACACGAGTTCAGTCTTTTCCCCGAAAAAAGGTAACCAGTCGACCATATATCATAATGCAGGATTTACCTTCAAATGTCGAGAACTTAGTCAGAACGAATGGGTAAAATTAAAGTGGTTCCAGTACTCGTTAACCGGGGTGGCTTTCTCATGGTTTGCCAACCTATCGCCCAACTCCATATTCTCTTGGTGACATATGGAAAATTTGTTCCACGCCCAAATTTTTTAAGATGGAACTGGAGATTTCATTGGCAAATTTAGCTAATTTGAAACAATCGACGGGAGAAAATGCTAGAAAGGTTTTAGAAAGGTTCAAAACGTCCAAAATTAAGACTGGCGAACCTGTCTTTGAATGGATTAGATTTAGAGACTAGGAAAAAGTTCGAAGGCATGGAGTTTAGGAATGTCTTTGCGCTTTTCTCTAGGGTGGCTAGATAAGAAACATTGTTAAGAGAAGAGCAACTGAGGAAGAACTCGTCGATGCGAACTTATTTTCAAGATCCTATAGATCTAGAAGTTGATGCGGTAGAGATGGTTGCAAAGAAACCCGTAGTATGCGAACCTCTTGTAAAGGCCAAAAATCCAATCAACTTGCCATCTAAGCAACCCATTAAAGTCAATACATCATCTTCAACGAGGAAATACTCTTTCGATATCAATCAGGCGGATCAAATTTTTGACTATACGCTAAAGATAAAGTTCATTCAATTACAAAGTCCCCTCAGGGCTCTAAAAGACAAAAGAGCAAATTTCTATAAGTGGCATAATGTGATTAGTCATGATACTAACAATTGTGTTGTTCTCTGCAATGCTTTCGTAGGACCAAATGGAATCTGAGATGCTCAAATCGTTAATAAAGACAACTACGTAATGTAGGTTGATAGTGATCCATTCGTGGAGATGGTTGTAGATATCAACATGGTGTCTATCGGTTGCAGTCATGCGGATGAAATGAGTGATGACAGTAGTTCAAAATAGGACAATTTCAATGAGAGACAACCACTGGAAAACACATGTTAATTTTGGGGGAAAAGATAAAAGAAAGATAAGTGGACCGATGACAAATTTAGTTCTAGTAGGAGCAGTGTGTTCTTAAGCGCTTGGAACTTCATTATCGAAGATAGGACCAATTGGTGAACCAGCGTGTCAGAGTTATGGTTCATCGGTTGAATGGTCAAAGCGAATGTGGCAGTAGAAGAAGATGAACCAAAAAAGAAGGACACAAGAAAATCATAGGTTGAACAAACAAAGGCAAAAGAAATATCTTTCACCAATGGTGAATGTCAGCAGCCAAGTTTGGCCAATGGAAGAGTACTGCAAAATATTGCCGGATTAGGTCATTTTGAAGCAAATATGGTAAAGCCAAAATTTGGACTCTTGGGTCCCCAGTCCATGTTCAAAAGTAATAATAGTGGTAACACTTTTGCATCAGCTCTTAAAGATGCTGCAAGACAATTAGTGGCATGCAGTTGGGCAATAAAAATTCCCTCCTCTAGAGGCATATCGAAATTTGAGTACAACTCAGAAGAGAAGGGTTCAAAGGAAGTCTGTTGTCATAATGAGGAATGATTTCCAAGATAAACAAATTCTTATGGATCGACATAAGTGGACATGGGCAAGGGAGGTTGATCAAGACAGAGTACGTGGAAGGGTTCAGCAAAATCATAGAGGAAAATTAAAATCAAAGTTATCAATGGAAACACCAAATGGTCGGGATATGTCGAATACAACAACAGAGCAATTAAGGATGAACACCCTAAATAGCCGAATTACCACAGTTACGGATGAGACTATGAACGATCA
>JAVXUO010000454.1:0-36319 GCA_033065855.1 Escallonia rubra | reverse complement strand
AAGTGAGATTTCAACCGAGAAATCGTGCTTTGAAAGCACGTTTTCATTTGGTTTACTTTTATTTGTCTACTTTAAACAAAATTGAAAGAACGTGGAAAAAAAGAAATTCTGAAATTAGAAATCGCATTTTTAAAGCACGTTTTCATGAAATCGTGGTTTCTAAGCACGCTTTCCGAAAACAACAGAAAACGTGGTTTCTAACCAAGATTTCAAAGGCCCTAAACGGAAATCTCACTTTGTAACAGAGATTTCATGGTAAATGACGTTTTCAACAGAAAACGTGGTTTCTAACCAAGATTTCACTTGAAATCGTTGTTCATAAATACGTTTTCAATGGAAATCTTGGCTTCTAAGAGAAAGAAAGTTGGCACATTTAAGTCGTTTTCCAAAATCACGTTTTCAATAGAAAACGTGGTTTCTAACCAAGATTTCAAAGGCCCTAAACGGAAATCTCACTTTGTAACAGAGATTTCATGGTAAATGACGTTTTCAACAAAAAACGTGATTTCTAACCGCGATTTCACTTTAAATCGTTGTTCATAAATACGTTTTCAATGGAAATCTTGGCTTCTAAGAGAAAGAAAGTTGGCACATTTAAGTCGTTTTCCAGAATCACGTTTTCAACAGAAAACGTGGTTTCTAACCAAGATTTCAAAGCCCTAAACGGAAATCTCACTTTGTAACAGAGATTTCACGGTAAATGACGTTTTCAACAGAAAACGGGGTTTCTAACCACGATTTCAAAGGCGTTAAACGGAAATCTCACTTTGTAACAGAGATTTCATGGTAAATGGCGTTTTCAACAGAAAACGTGGTTTCTAACCGCGATTTCACTTGAAATCGTTGTTCGTAAATACGTTTTCAATGGAAATCTTGGATTCTAACCGAGATATCTTATAGAGAGACAAATCTTTTTAAAATCTTAGTTTGTAAGCACGTTTTTGTCCTTTTTTTGTTTGAAATCAATTAAATCATGGTTTATAACAACATTTAAACTGGATTTGCTTAAATTTAATTTGTAATTTCTAACCATATTTTCTATTGGAATTGCTTTGTAAACATGTTTTATATTTAATATTTAACCATCAATAGGTATACTCAACGCAACTTCAGAAACAAGTTGAGCAATTAGTGAAATGCAGAGTCTTCAGTTGGAAAACCAGGAAAGCTATAAGCTTGCAGTTGTGTGCAGCTTGGAGAATACACAATCATGTTTTTTATTAGTTTTTTTTGGATTACGCGTAGTCTTAAGAGTGTGCGGGGAGTTCTCTTTAGTGAATGATGTATATGCTTTCTTTGAAATAACATGACCTTTTACTTAAAAAAAGACCTTGCCCTTGATTTGATTTTGGAGACACATAAAAGATTTCATTTGTAGCACTTGCATCTCATTGTCACCCCAGAACCTCTAAGTACGATGCCGAATAAATGGTTGTTCATCCATCCACCTGCACTACCACTAAAACAGCAAATGAGACGACCAAACGATATATTTATATATATAAAAAAGCACACTTGCCCATCATCTTACACACACAAGGCATATCATATAAGGAATCCTATACACATGGTCTTGTACTTAGAACCAAAATTAAGGTTGATCCCGTTTCAATAGAGCTTATCAAACCATCTTCTCCTACACCATACGAGCTCAGGAACTTGTTGAATACAATTTCCAAATTTCAATAACCATGATAGTAACAACCTGTGAAATTGGTGCAAAGAAAAACAGAGAGGAGGACTCACGTTGCTAAATTGGGAGGATCCACAGATGTTGCTTGACTGGACCTCCCAAATTTTGCCCTAATTGTCCAATGAGCTTGAACTTTTGCCCTAATCCAAAAATTGGAATACCCAGCAATCCATGTAATGGAAGACGCAGAAGAAAAAAGTAAGAAGGAAGAAAACAGAAAGAAAGGATATAGAAGAGAACTCACAGGTGCACTACTGGTGTAGCCCAGCCGTGAGCAAGGGCTGATGAAGGAGGAACAAGGAAGGAAGAAGGAGGGAAAGAGGAAATCGGGTTCAGAAGGCAGAGTTCCAAACGCACGCCATCGGGTTCAGAAGGCAGAGTTTCAAACGCATGCCTTTTTTTTTACCGTTTGTTTTATTTTGTTAAGTTTTGTTGGGTTTTGAGAAATAAGGCTAAAAACGGGAAAATAAATTAGAAAATGTGTATCTAAAGGACATTTTCAACTCTAAAGTCGTGGTTTTGAACCGCGATTTCAAAAAAGGTGGTATGCGGGTAAATAAGTTTGAAAATAGAGTAAACAGGTGATTAAGATTTAAATTAATATTATTTAGGTACATCTAATGCGATCAGCATGATTAACATATATATAAGCGCGCACACACACACACACACACAATATAATGGTGTGCTATAATCCCTTAGAGCCTGCCCATCTCGGTGACAAGACAAGTCTCTGGTGATAGGACAAGTCTCTGGTCACTGACACCCTGTTTAATTGGTAGTTGAAGTCTTTTTGTAGTGAAATGATACATCACGTGCTTTTGTCTAAGGGAAAAGTGAGATCATTTTCCTCACTTGTACTCTAGCTACATAGATCACATGCTTTAAAATAACAAATGCAGTGGCAAGGTTCGCTTATTACAATGACGTGCAAAACTGATAACGGAATAAAATCCTAACACATAGTGGGAAGAGGGATATTTCACTCTTCATTAGACATATATTCATCAGATAAGTACTGATCATTGGTTAAAATATTGTTTCTCTCGTTTGAAGTGAGGTGCCTCCCATTAGCCTCTGCCATTTCTTCGGCAAGTTGAAGCATGTAAAATCGTTTTCTACGCAGCAACATTCGGTTATTCTCCTTTCGAATTCGGCTCACAGCTTTCTTACACTCCTTAACTTTAGGCCGTGACATACTAAGTGAACGACGATGCAGCAAGGGTGCTCTCAGGGCGATGAGATCTTGGTGTAGTGCTTCTGATTCCTTAACTCTATGTGCCCATTCTCTTCGTAAACCGCAATAATACTCTTTCGGATCTGTATACTTCACTTCTTTGTAGTCGTCGTTCCTTTCACACAACAACCACGCATTCTCACGTCGCTGATAATTAGAACTACCAGGAACTCCTGCCATCAAAAGACAATACTTCTCACCCTTTGAGCACCACTAATTTATATAACCAAGCATACACGCGTAGACAACATACATTATTGTGAGACCCGGAAAGGGCCAAGTGAGTGACAAGACAAGTCACTGGCCACTTACATCCTGCATGTGTTTGTTGGTAGTCCAGGGCCTTTCCAGTGAAATATTACATCAACCACGTTACTTTGTCTAAAGTAATCTCCAATCTCATTTTTCTCATTTGTACTTTAGCATTTAAAGGTTCTCAAGGCTGTGAAATATTGACCTGAGATAGGCCTGGAATTTGTGTTCAATCAGCTGATTTGAGTAGGAGGCAAAGCTTGTTGTGTCAAAAATTCACATAGTTACGCTCCGCGTGTCTTAAATCGACGAGACGAAAATAGACACATGTATGATCTGTTGCCGGAATTTCACTATCGCTACTCAATTTTTAACTTATTTCTTTTAAAATTTTCTAAGGCTTTTCCAGCTAAGTATTATATCATTCTTGCGCTTTTGCATATAGTTCGTTTTTAATCAACTAATTTACCGGGCTTTTGTTTTTTTGTAACATCACGTGCTTGGCATTCCCTAAACTGGTCAAAAGACAATACTTCTCACCCTCATAAACACCACTAATTCTAATAACCAAAGCATACACGCGTAGACATCATACATTATTGTGAGACCCGGAAAGGGCCAAGTGAGTGACAAGACAAGTCACTGGCCACTTACATCCTGCATGTGTTTGTTGGTAGTCCAGGGCCTTTCCAGTGAAATATTACATCAACCACGTTACTTTGTCTAAAGTAATCTCCAATCTCATTTTTCTCATTTGTACTTTAGCATTTAAAGGTTCTCAAGGCTGTCAAATAGGTTATTTGTCGTTGGGAAATTTGTGTTCAAGCAGCTGATTTAATTAGTTGGACGGTGTCTTAAATCAGCGAGAAGCAAATAGGCACAAGCATGATCTATTACCAGAATATGAGCATCTACTCACCCATAACTTCTTACGTTGTGGTATTCTAAGGCTTTTCCAGCGAAGCAATTACATAATTCTTGCGCTTTTGCATTTAGTGAAAGACCGATTATGGGTTTCATATGTACTTTAGCTACATAATTTTAAAACTTGACATAGAGTTATTAGTTGGGTCAAAAGTTTATTTTGAATCAACTAATCTCACAGAGTTCTTTGTTTGTTTGTTTTTTTTCTGTAACGTCACGTGCCTGGCATGTCCTAAACCACTAAAAAGACAAGCTTAGGTACTTCCAAACTAGGCACGCCATATCAATCTGACGAGCAACAACTACGCTTTGATTTTGCTATAGTTGTAGACTTTTCACGGTGAATTGTCCTTCAATCTGTTCTTAACAGTTCAGGGATTGATGAAGCTCTTAATGAGCTATTATCCTTTCAACAACTAACATATCTGCAAGTCCTTTTCATCAACTACTTTAACGAAACTTGCAGTGACTTGTGGCATCTCAAGCTTATTTTAACACGGAGCATTTATTGAAGTGGACCCTTGTCAAGCATTATATAAGTATGTGTAGTGGATGAAGGGCAAAGGGCATTGAGTGCTATAATCTTTGTTGTGTAAGAACTCTGGAAATGTCATATACTCCACGAGACATTTTTGAAGCAATGGGTCGTTACTGGGCGGGCGAAGATGAATTTTACTATTCGTTGCGTCCAAGTTTGCGTTACTCATCACGGTATGTTAATACATTACATGCAGAATGGTCTTATCGATTGAATGAATATGAGGTCCTCGTAGCTGATTCACGACGCATGAATATACCCGTACCTCGGCAAAAAGCAATCAACATGCCTCGGAATACACATATGGAGCTTGAAAGGGCACTTCATCGTATACGTGAAGAAAACAATAGAATGAAGGTTCGTCAAAGTAGGCATAACCTACGTCGTATGGCACGTGATGCACATGCAGATGGCAACAACAATGAAGCACAAGTATACTGGAACATGAGCTTTGAACCTGGATCTGTTTCTGATTCTCCAATGTCAGATGAAGATGACTGAATATGGTCAGTATTGAGACTAACCTGTTTATCAGCGTGGTCATGTCAACAATGTTGCTTCTTTGTAATTTACTGGAATAAAATTTATATGTTGTATTTCCTTATGTTCAGATGAAGATGACTATAAATGATTAATGGTCAACAATGCACATCATTAATGTGAACATGGCTGAGTACACTAGACCATCTACATGGTCACAAATTGCAGTGAGCCTATATTGTTTGACATGTCGAAATCCTAATTTAATCACTAAAATTAGGATTTCGACCGTGAGCCTCCTATATACTAGTCACAAGCCTTTTCAGTCGTTGCAGTGCAAGACCATTAAACCCATGTCCATTTTTACTTTCTCAAACTGCTTGGTTGTGGAAAGTTGATAAGCCTCTAAGCCTATAAAGTTTTCAAGAAAAAACGGTTATCTTGAAAACATGTTTAAGAACCACGATTTAAAATATCAAGTTAAATCGTCCTTCCTAAAAAATGCCTTTCTTGAAAAGCGATTTATACTATTGGACCTTTGTTTTCATTTCAACAAAGAAGTGATGGTTGTAAACAACGACATGAAGCGAAAAAGCCTTTCATAAAAAACATTTCAGTCGAATTCTAAAACTGTGATGAACCAAAAACGTGGTTGCAAACCACGACTTGAGGGAAGACATGTTTCCCAATATATGTTTTAAAAGAAATCGTGGTTGAACACCCATGACCACGATAAGACAACGGGGTTCAAAACCACGATTTAACGGATAACGTGTTTGAACATAACACGTTATAGTTTACTGTTACTGGTTGAACCGAAAACGTGTTTCGTAACCATGTTTTCCCGAACCACGTTTTCTGGGCTTCAACGTGTGAAAACTTGTCCAGTGAACACGTTTTTTGTTCCAAATGTGTTCACTGGAAGCTTGGTCTTCACTGCAACAAAAATCGTTGTTGGAAACCACAACTTCCATTGGAAAAATGCCTTTTGTAACGACGATTTCTGTTAAAAACGTTGTGCAATTTCATTTGAATCTTGGTTTTTACTTCAATTAAAATTGTGGTTGAAAACCATGGCTTCCATGGAAATCGCTTTTTTTAACAATGATTTCTCATAAATGCGTTGTGCAATTTCAATTGAAGCTTGGTTTTCATTTGAACAAAACCCGTGGTTGCAAACCACGGCTTCTATGGGCAAAGGGGTGCTTGTGTGGCTCCTCAAAATAACATACTGAGTGCGCTCACTTAGTGATGTCAGCGTGTGTGTTTCTCTCCCATGGGAAGGTGTTCATTGTCCGAGAGTGTTTCTTTCTCTCCTTCTCAGAGTACAACTGGTTCTCCACAATGTTCTATCCTCTTGATTTCATATTTCTGTTCTTGGTCGTGTAGCATGATCTTGCTCTGGTTAGTGGGTCTCTTTTCAGATTTAAAGAAATATTATTTTCACCAAAATAACATACTGCCATTCAGATTTTAAGAAGTGCAATTTTTGCCATTATGCTTTTTCCTATTCTCTATGTTTTTGGGTTTAAAGAATGTGAGTTCTTCGCACTTATGGTGCATTGGGTGTAAGTCATGTTTTAGGTATATGCGGCACAGAGGGATTCTTTCTGTTGAAGAAAGAATGTAGATGGTGCAGATGGTAGGGTGATGAAATGCACGCTACTACCACCAATGACCTTTTCTGTGGGTCTTCTCTTATAATGTTTATGCTACTTCAAAGAAAATCGTGGTTGGAAACCACGACTTCAACTAAAAACGCATTTCATAACCCCGTTTTCCTACAAGCTTGGTTTGCTTCCAAAATTGTGGTTGCAAAACCCGTCAACTAAACACGCGTTCTGTAACCACGCTTTTTCTGAAAAAAGACATTTTTGAACCTTGGTTTTCACTTCAACGACAATCGTCGTTGCGAACCATGGCTTCACTAAAAACATCTTTGCCAACCACGAAAAAATGTTGAAAATGTGGAGTTGAAGCTTGGTTTTCACTTCAACGAAAATCAGGGTACGAAACAACGACTTCGGTTAAAATCGTGGTTAAGAACCACGCTTTCAAATGAAAACGTGTTCCTCAAACGCGATTCATTCACACTTGGTTTGATATATAGTCGTGATTAGTAACCACGACTTGAAGAGAAGGGCGCATTTAGAAACCGCGATTTCCATTAAAGCGTAATTTATATTATTGAACTTTTGTCGTGCCAAAGTGTCTTTATTTATTCGGAAGACGCCTTTTAAAAATGCGATTTTTAATTTCCTATCAAAATATATTTTTGTTTCCAATTTTCTCTTTCAATTTTGTTTAAATTAGACAAATAAAATGGGAAACATATACAGAAAATGAAAACGCCTTTGCAAACCATGTTTTTATGTCAAAAGGCACGGGTTTGAACTGCGATTTCCCAAAAGCTGATATATGGGTAAATAAGTTTGAAAATGGAGTAAACAGGTGATTAAGTTTTAAATTAATATTAGTTAGGGAAAAAACTCTACTACTCTGCAAGTACAAAAGAAACAACTATGATGAATAGTGATAAAAACAGGTTCAATAATATAAATCGCGCTCAAGGAACACGTTTTCAACTGAAATCGTGGTTCTCAACCACGATTTAAGTGGATGTTGTGGTTTTGTATCCCGACTTTCGTTGAAGTGAACCAAGTTCAACTGATAAGTACCATGTTTTCAACAAAAAGGTTTACAAAAAACATTTTCAATGAAAGCCACGTGGTTAGTTGCAAATGAACAAGTGAAAACAAAGGTACGATGCAATAAGTTTTTTGAATGGAACAGAATGACCACCAACTTGCTATTTATTATAAGTAAAAAACAATTTCGTTACAAAACGAATACCAAAGCACATCAAACTTTCTTATGTTGCTTTGAAAGTGAAATTTAAATCGTGTCGCATAAGAACATGGCTTAAGTCCAAAATCGCGACTTGTGCCTTGTGCTGCCTCAAAATTACGAATGTTTACCATAATTAGTGTGAATTTGCTCTTTGACAATAACATGCTACTTAGTTCTGATTGTTATTCTTGCAATTTTGTTGACAATCAAACTACATTTTCCGTGAATGTACAAATTCGTAAGAGAATGTACAATTTCGTAAGAGATATACAAACTGAAAGTACAATTTCTGATAAAATGTACAAATTATGTAATAGAGTGTATCTCATTGGACACAGAATACCAGTTTAGAAGCCTAATTTATTACAAAGTAACAAAAAAAATTCAAATATATATATATCTCTCTCTCTCACACACACACACAAAGCCCCCCAAACACACTTCTTATAAAGAATGTAAAAATTCTAAGAGAATGTACAAATTCTCAAGAGAATGTACAATTTCTGATAAGAGAATGTACAAATTATCGTAGAGAGTGTATCTCATTCTCCTAAAGAATATCTCAGTTTGAGAAGCCTAAATTCTGGAAGTTCAACAAATTTCTCTTTCACAATAACATTCAAACACACACACACAATGAACACAATTCTATAGAGAATGTACAATTTCTGATAAGAGAATGTACAAATTATTGTAAGAGAGTGTATCTCATTCTCCTAATAGAATATCTCAGTTTCTTGCAGGAGCCTAAATTCATTTAGCGCAACAAATCTCTCTTTCACCCACCAAACATTCAAATATCTCTCTCTCACACACACACACACACATACAACCCCCCCTCCCCCAACACACTTCTCATAGAGAATGTACAAATTCTCGTAAGAGAATGTACAAATTTTGATAAGAGAATGTACAAATTATCGTAAGAGAGTGTATCTCATTCTCCTAAGAGAATATCTCAGTTTCTTGCAGGAGCCTAAATTCTGGAAGTGCAACAAATCTCTCTTTCACCCACCACACATTCAAACACACACACATACAACCCCCCCCCCCCCAAAACACTTCTTATAGAGAATGTACAATTTCTGATAAGAGAATGTACAAATTATTGTAAGTGAGTGTATCTCATTCTCCTAATAGAATATCTCAGTTTCTTGCAGGAGCCTAAATTCATTTAGTGCAACAAATCTCTCTTTCACCCACCAAACATTCAAATATCTCTCTCTCTCACACACACACACACACACATACAACCCCCCCCCCCAACACACTTCTCATAGAGAATGTACAAATTCTCGTAAGAGAATGTACAGTTTCTGATAAGAGAATGTACAAATTATCATAAGAGAGTGTACGATTTCTCGTAAGAGAATATCTCAGTTTCTTGCAGGAGCCTAAAACATTGGCAATCGGCATTATTTCCATTATATTATATTTTTGTTGAATTACTAGCTCACGTGCTAATCACGTGATTCTTACTCATCCACTTTAAAAATATATATAGCGTACTTCTAGCTCTATATACATTCAATTGAGTATTACGAGTGCAAACCACGACACATTTAACATGTATCATAGTACAAATTTAAACTAAGTGCTATATTCCATTGCCACTTCAAAGAGTAAACAATGACATACCATTTCCATACCATCCACAAAAATGTTGAACGATTATCGTACATATTTTCAAAACATAAGAAGTAACCATGTTGACTTGTTCAAGCTTAATGTACAAATTTCATAAGTGTGCTAATCTGCGAAGCTAAGTTCCGCATGGTGCTCGTACTCCTTTCTTTGACCTTGGAGGATTCCTCTTGGCATAAGTCTTCAGTTTAGGGCGCTTTGCAGGATGCTCTATCACAACATGTTGTGATCCAGACGTGGGGAGAGGCTCCTCTGTAACCTGTGAAACTGTATCTCCTACAGGTAAAGATGTGTGGACATGAGGTGCTCTACGATGATAACGATGTCGACTTCTTCGACCTCGTGGAATGACATCGAATAAATGGTTCGAATTGCATCCTCCTCTACCTCTGTGATACGGAACCGACACATGTGCCTCTTTCTCAATAGGTTCCAACTGTTCTTGTATAATCTCATAAGAGGCAAACAGTTCATTAGATTTGGTAGGGGTAGGACAAGGTCTGTCTATGACTATACTTTCCATCTCAGATTCACGAAGCAGTGGTGATGGCAAGCATTGTGCAGCTGCTACAAATGAAGTTGATGGAGGGGCATTTGATTCTGGTATACAAGGCCTTGGTGATCTCTCAAATGTGGAAGATGACGGTCCATGAGAGACCGGACTTCTGATTGTGGAATGGGATGTCAAAGGCACTTGCTCTACAGCTGCTAAATGTGATGGTAATGATAAGGCAGGTGGTTGTTCTTGAGAGTTAAAAGTGGTGCTCACTGTCGCACTCTCTATATTCGGTTCATGTGGTGGTTGTGCCTCAACAGTGCAATGGGATGGTGAAGACGGAATCTGCACATGAGGTTGGACCGATGGGGGTACTAATGATGTTGACGCAGTATTTGGTCCTGGTGTACCTATCGGTGCCACATTGATCGGCTCCACGGTCGATCTTGGTCCCTGACGACGTGCACGTCGTGGTCGTGGTGGTCGTCGTTGCTGTGTAATTACCTGTGTGAGGTCCTGGATTTGTGGCTCGGGTAATGCATCAGCTGAGAGTCTTTCAGCCTCACCAATTGCCGACAATGCTTCTCGACATACAAACTTAACACTTGCAAGGGTTTCAATGGCTGCATTAGGGTCAGTAGTATCAGCTAAGTGGTATATGCGTTTGATTTGTTGCGCCTGCAAAATAAGCAAATGTGCGTAATACAAAGTTATTAGTATGACAACCCAACTAATAAATACAAGTGATATATAAGAGTAAGAAACAAATTCATTCTAGACTCATATAGACAGACATGAAGCAAAAACTACGCAATGCCCTGCAATTTCACTCTACATAGGCCAATAAAAAGCAACCACATAGAAGGACAAGGAAAACCCTCATTAAGGAAAATCAGCAACCGTAAAAAATGTCAAGGGAAATTTAAACAGGAACTTGAGATCACAATCCAAAGCCAGGACATTATTGTTAACAGAAGCATGACCCCAGCTTAATGTTCTGTTTTCTATCGAAACACAAGGGACAGTGTCTTGGTTCTTCTAAAGTGAAAAAAAAAAATGGACCTTCCAGGTGGATCACCTGGAAAATACCAACTGGGAACCCTTACAAAGTCCCTGCCAATTTCTTGTTTCCATCTCCAGATGCCATTATGTAGTGATTTCATTCATAAACCTTCAGATATGGAAAAATGTCAAGCAGGGGGGTTGCTTCCCCCCACCCACCAACCCAGCACACAATAACATAGTTCTGAATATACCATAGAATACATTAAAATTTACAGCATTATATTCAGTTGAGCAAATATCCTAATTAAAATTCCAAAGCAAATTCTCGTTTTTCCCTAATGAAATAATCTGTAAGAAAAGAAAGGGTTATAAAGCCTTCACAAATTTTCTGCCTGTGTGTCCTATGTACCAGCTTTGTACTTGATAGAAACACATGTTGACACTTCTAATCCTGCTGATATTATGCTCAACAACATGACAACCATCAAATGTTACAGCACCTGCAAAATACCAACTATGAACCCTTACAAAGTCCCTGCCAGTTTCTTCTTTTCATCTCCAAATGCCATTTTGTAGTGAGTTCATGTCCTAAAGTTTCAAATATGCAGAAATTTCAACCCCACCTAGATTAAACCCCCCCCCCCCCACCTCCCCCAAACACACACATCATAGTTCTGATTATACAGTGGAATACATCAAAATTCCAGGCATTATATTCAGTTTAGCAAATAGACTAACTATAATTCCAGGCAAGTTCTCTATTCCCTAATGAAATAACTTGTAAACAAAGAAAGAAATATAAGGAATCTAAATTTTTGCTTGTGTGTCATATTTTCTATCCCTGCACTTGTTAGTTTCTATCAAGTGCAGAGCTCACAGAAAATAGGACATGCCTCAATTTCCAACCCCACCTAAAGGAAGCATCCCCGGAGCATCCCAACCCACCTAAAGGAAACATGGTTTGAATATTAACATGGCTCAGTTTTCAGCTGCCCAAACAACATCCCAAATACCTTTTTATTTTAAGAGTGGGATATTTGCTTTGCACTTCATCATTTAGGACCCCTATATGACAGATATGGCAATTATAAGCTCAATAGTAAACCAAGATCCCTGAGCATTACTAATAGTAGTAGTCAGAATGGTCGCTGTATATAGAAAAATATATAGATATTTGGTGGCGTTTAAATTAAAGAAGGCCTAAGATGCATACCAACATCTCAACAGTAGCATGACCTCCTTGGTATCCAAATGGTCTACTTTGCACTGGTTTGCCAACCAACAAGCGGGTGATCGAGCGGTACCACAGCATGTACTGACTAGAGTATCCTACCTCAACATACTCTCCTGCATCCTCTCTAGCGTAGATAGACTCTGCACGAGTATTCCACATGTCAACGTAGATACGATGTTTCAGCTCCCAGTCAGTGTCCGGGTGGCCCCGACGGTCAATTCTATGAAGGACCTCACCACCACTGTCACAATCACGGGGGATCACTCGACTCAAGTTGTATTGCGGGCAAACACGATCAGGGAAATGCCACTCCACTCTTTCAAAACAGATAAGCGGTGATCGAGTCATCCAAATATGCCTTCCAGTTAAGCAGTACTCTGGCAGTGAAGCTAAATCATAAGGTTGCCATATGAACTGCAGGTGTAAAAGGCATACGATTTAAAATAACGTCACAACAGTACAGCTATATACTTATGTGACACATGTAAACACTTAAGCACAAACCTCTGATGATTTTAAGTTGTCCAGCTGATCCCTATATCCTCTGAGACACTGTGATCCTACCTTGTCACTTTCCATTGCTACAAGCCACCTGTTGAAGTTATTTTCAAGTTTGGTTACTAAAATTTTTAGGTTGAAGCTACGAATAAAAATATACCATTCCAATAGACTCATGTTATTCTCATAAGTGTGATGAATGTCCCTAATTGCAAAGAGCAAAGATTCCCATGGACAGGAACAAGCACTGCACTAAGACTATATTCATACACTAAGATTCCTATGGACAGGAACAAGAAGACACTAAGACTATTCCTTATACGAAAACAACCAAATTTGCCTAGTTCACTTGCTGAAACTGCAATACTAAATGATAGCAGGAGTCATGTTTCATTGCTCAAAGTTCTTTCACTCACGCAGTCCATCCCCATGACAACCATCCAGGCCAAACATAATTTTCTGTACAAGCAAGTGCATTATAAGTAAAGTGGTTTCTCTGTAATCCATTTTTACTCAACTGTTGGCTTGTTCTTGTTAACAAGAAATAAAGGCTTACCTCCTACCCAGAGGGTCCCGAGGCAAAGGCTCGACACCATTTGGCTGGGGAGGGCCTCCACCAGCAGCAGGTACATCACCGACAATGTTTCCATGTTGTATGTCACCAGCAATAGCTTGTGCAGGCTCCTTTACAGAGGGGGCTCTTTCAGGACGCATGTTAGGGAACCTCTCCCATGCCCATAACTATTATACATGTTATTTTATGAAAAGGATCAATGACAGGATACCGTAGATATAGAGAAAGAAGGAGATTATCAAGTTGGCTTAGCGTACCTGCAACATAATCAGGGGTCCCCCAATCTCATATGCTGAATCCCTGCTTGCTCGACACATCTCACGATACAAGTAAGATAGAGCTGCACTGCCCCAACTACGCCTACTCGCAGCACTAAGATCTTGAAGCAAAGTTAGGTACATAAGAGGGACCCTACTTCCCGATAAGTTTGGGAACAAAACGCCACCAATCAAGGCCAATATAAGAGCCCTAGCATGCTGTTCTACAGTGTCATTGTCTGAACCCTCTGGTAACACCATGAATTGATCCATTAGCCAGCGAAGTTGTAGTGACCCACCACGTATGACAGTTTCAGGTGGTCTGACCCCTAACCATATTTGACAATACTCCTGCCACGCATCTGTGGAACGTACGATGTCAACACCTGTAACAGCATCACCATCAACAGGTAGCCCAGACAACACCGACACATCCTGTAATGTAATTGTAGCCTCCCCAACACGAAGGTGAAATGTATGGGTCTCAGGCCGCCATCGCTCAATCAGTGCTGTGATGAAAGCATGGTCAAGTCTAACCTCCATGATCCGATAAAGACCATAAAAACCAACTCGCACCAAGTACTGCATAATACGCACGTGGGGCTCCATCCTCCGATTGCCACCGTGATCCCGAAGTAGTGGGCCTAAGGCTCGTCGGCATGTCAATAGCTTATCAACCTGCAATCATTTTCTATATTAGTTCAACTAATAAGAAATCATTAAAGATGATGGCACGCAGTCCACGTTGCAAATCAAGTACCTCTCCATCCCAGACACGGTTGGAACGATGACAATGCTGCAAATGTAATACACGAGGATCGACAGGCCCTGGATGTACTAAATGAGCCACAACATCTTCCTGTCTTGGTCCCTCCATCTCTATGAAAACCAATGCATATTTTACATAAATTAAACTGAAAAAAATCAATACAAGAAATATTAATAAACTGATTACAAGGTCTTCATATTTGATTCAAGTTTTGTCACGTAAAATCTTTAGAGACATCAGCTCACTTCTCATACAAATTTTTGCTTCGCATTTGTTCATCGTTTCAGTGAGTTGTTGTTCATTTACTCAGTGAATCATCACACACTTCTGGGCTGCTGAGGTAGCTGCTTCCAATGGCTAAAAATTAGCATATTCTGTTACTTCCTCTCTCATTCTCTACCAGTGAGGTAGAACTTCAGTTGAAGATCTTCCAATTTCTCATTTTCTTCCTTACTAAACTTCTTACCCAGAGTAAGAAAACTAACTGAATAAGTGAGTTCACCAACATATGATGCTGTGCTCGACAAACAAACAAGTATGATGACTTCACCAGCATTTTCCCCTTTCTTCTCTTGGAAGGAGACAAGAAAAATGTAAATGAAAAGAGTAAATGTCACTCGAAGAACAAATGAAATTGATTATTGCAAACAAAGTTGCCTGCTGAAGTGGCAACCAACCAAGGAGAATGTAAACATCTAAGTCAAATGCTATGGAATGAGAGAAATGTTAACCTGCAACTTGTGATGAAAAGCTATTTCACTTGCATTCCAACATTATGTGGATATGTCTATGTGGAGTTTTTTGACTTCCACCTTTCAAAGGTTTCAACACTACTTTAATTTAAATGCATGGCAAAATAATTTCAACCAAAAGACTACATTCTTGGTACAAAAGTTTGACAAAACTATACAACATACACAATAACAACAAAAAGGATGGGAGCCACTATTGTCAAGTGTCACTCCCTCCATGAGCTGTTTTCTTTGCGTGACATGTACGCCTATCGTGGCCAGTATTTTTACATAATCCACACCGCTTCGGCTGTCGCTCTAGACGAATATCCATTTCATTACGCAAACGGACTGATCTTGGTCGACCTTTCCCTCTATTTACAGCAGGGGGCATGAATATACAGCCAATCCACTCCTCCCAGAAATCTGGATGCTCTAGTGGTTGAAACATTTCAGCCCATATCTTTCTATATTCGCAAACCGAAAAATAAGGACTGATAAAGGCAGAAGGATCTAGTTTTGCCACTGCACAACATGCTAGAACATGGGAACATGGAATGCCGTATGTCGTCAACTTCCCGCATGTGCATGTTTTATCTTGAAGTCGCACAATCTGTTCATTTTGGCCACGCCTATTTTTCACCAAAAAATCCCCCCGATCACCGGTTGTGTTATAAGGTTGCACAAACATAGAACCAATTTTCCTTTTCGCTTGTTGAATTGCAAGGATGGTGGAAGGCACGTAATGCAATTGATCTGCCACAGAGGCTGCCCCAAGGTTTCTTCTCAAGTTAAAGTAATGAACACAGCGATGAAAAGAGGTTTGGACTAATGCTGTGATAGGTAAGCCTCGAGATCCTTTCAAAACACTGTTAAACACTTCAGAAATATTGGTCGTTACCATTCCAAAACGTTTACCACCGTCATGTGCAAGTGTCCATTGTTCAACGGGTATCTCATCACACCACTTCTTTGCTTCTACAGAAAGTTTTCGGATCTCTTCCATCAACTTGTTGAACTTGCGAACTTGAGTAGCCTTCCCAGCAGCCCAAAGAAGCTTCTTAAGCTCCGCACTACTGAATTTCTTTGTAAAATTGCTACGAATATGTCTCAGGCAGAATCGGTGATGGGCATAAGGTGGCTGCCATAATCGATTTTTTCTCACAGTGCTTAATATACCGGGATGACGATCTGAGATTAAGCAAACGTCCTTATAGCTAGGGACAACGTGATCTCTGACATGTTGCAAAAACCAACTCCAGCTATCATGGTTCTCCCCTTCAACGATAGCAAATGCAAGCGGCAAGATTTGATTGTTTCCATCCGCTGCTACGGCAATTAACATAGTACCTAAGTACTTCCCATGAAGAAATGTGCCATCAATGCTAATAACAGGACGACAGAACCTAAACCCCATGATGCATGGCCTAAATGCCCAAAAAACTCGTTTAAAGCGTATTGCATTAATTTCTCCACAAGCTTTTGGGTCGTATTCAACAATGGTGCCAGCATTGTACTTTTGGATGGCTGCCAAAAATCTTGGCAATATCCGATATGACTCTTCCCAATTCCCAAATAAGTTTGCAATAACCGCAACTTTCGCCTTCCACGCCTTTTTATATGAAATAGTGTATTCAAATTTCTCCTTCACAGCTGCAATTAAGGAGCTAATTCTAACCATCGGATCGGCTTCAACTATATTGCGAATTGCATCCGTAATCAGTCTATAGTTTAGATGGTGTTGGTCTTGGTTCAAGGCCTTCCGCAATGGACATATATGAGGTCCTTGATACCGTGTAATTTCAAAATGTCCATGGCTCTTCTTACATGTTGCACGTAGCTGAAAATTACACTTATCGGGAAACTTACATTTCAAAGCCACCATAGTTGGGATAGACTTCTTTACCTTGTAAACCAAATTATGCTTGACGTGGTACCTTAAAATAGCCTTCACAAACTCATCTTTATCCTTGAAGATTAGGCCCACTCGTAGCTCATCGTGCTCGGGATGCCATACTCTAGCATCATTACTTTCTAGAGGACTTGTAATAACTGCAGCCGGTGCCGAATCAATGTCCGTGAAAAAGTGCTCTTTAGGCTCGTATAGATGTCTCTGAACTTCCATATCAGTGCTTATACCGTTAACATAATCCTCCCCGTCGTCATATTCATTCAGCCTCTCCATGAATGCATCTTCTTCGCCCTCCGAATCTGTCTTCTCATGTTCATTATCTATAATAGCAGGTTCAATGATGGCCGATGCCTCACTCCGCAAATCAATCATGATATCTAGTGGGAAAAGCAAAGATGAAACACGACCAGTCACACCTACACCTTGAGGCGTGACTTTCGAAGGCCCACCACAGTAACTCGCTCCGATATCGTTGTCTACGAGTGATGAAATCGAACTTTGTGTGGGATGATCACCAATGTCCAACAAGGTAGAATCCCTTATGGGTGTGGACAAGTCATGTCGTGGAGGAGATAGCCCGTCACCATTCGATGCAGGGATTTGGGTATATGAACCATATCTAATGACAATAGCCTCCATCTCAATAAATAACTCAATGCTACTCAACTGCGAGAACTGAGATTGGAGATCAAACATGGCTTCTACGTCTCCATCATCCTCAATCGGTACTCTGATATAACATGTCTTTGCACCGACTCCAACCATTCGCGGATACCTACAACTCAACTTCAACCTAACATGTTCTTTGTCCGCTCTTATGCAACTATACAACTTATCCATCAAGCAATTAAATGTCCAGTTACCCTCCACCTTGATCAACTTTTTTGGTCCACAATCATAGGAATAACCATCTGAATCTTCTATTATATTCCCTCCCCAATAACACAACAGCCTTGCAGAAGGAGCCATGACGAACCTTCAGCATTCGCATAGAAATATAGTTAATTTTTCTATGCAATCCATGTATCATTACATATAAAACAGGATATGTTAATTGGTCCCCTTAATAAACAGCATAGCTTTAAATGTATCTCAATGTTTATCAGAGAAAAAAAGGGTGATAAAAGAAGCACCACCCTGCAATATGTCTTAAGTAAACCAGTAACTCATTTGCAATCAATAATTTATTCAGGTGCTTAAATGACGGCATAGCTTCGGAGAAAAGCGATTATTTGGCTGTCAAACGCTATTAAAGCTGGTCAACACGTCAATGACGCATACGAGTTCATTGGTGTCTATGTAAAATTATTAAGAGACAAGAGTACATTGCTCACTTGTCCTCCCAAAGCATACTCTTGCAGTACGAGCAAGAAAAACTTGGTATCAAACAGACATGTCCATAAAATAAATATGCAGCAACTCCATATGAAGGGAAACAAAGCTAATGCTTTAGGCCACTGAACTAGAACTTTGAAGCTGAACAGCCCCAAATCAGCCAATTAAATATTCCTCTTTGTTATTCCTAAACCATAATCCTAGCTTCTCAATTCCAAATCATATTATCTTCAGCCCTAGTCCACCATCTTTGAATAGGACAGCCTTAAAGATCCCTCTTAAGGTACCTAACTACAACAATACACCATGGGACCTCATCCTGGTATTCCTTAGTAAGCTCGCCCTCAACCAAGGTTAAGAGATATGTGCTAAAAGCTGGCCCCTTTGGCGAATTGAGATCGCAATTGGGAACTCACAAGTCATTGGGTGCATTTTACGTACACTTCTAGTCGCTTCATCATCAAAATCCTTAGTCACATCAACACTCTTTTTCGAATTATTGCACGAGGATTCTAGTAAGTTAGTTTCACAGTAGTTGCTATCATGACACCAAAACCAATCTAATACTAGGACTCGATACCTAAATAAGCAACTGAAACTCCAGTGTAATTCCACATCCCTCAACCCTTTTAAGAAATTGCAGTCAGTAAAATCAATGTCATGGCAGCTGAGAGCTTCTTTCACAACAAACTTTTTGATGGTTTCATAAGAAATGAAAAGTTTCATAGTTTTGTTAAAAGTTTGCTGAATCTCACCTCTGAAAATCTAACAGCTTGGCCATGAGAAACTTGCTGTAACTTACATATAATTTAAATAATTGCTGAGATAACAAACTGTATATCACCAATTGTCTATTTGTAGCTAAAAAGTTAAGACTCTACAATGCAGAAAAAGTTTAAAATTTCCTACAAAAACTATGAGAACTTTAAAAAGTTTAAAATTTCCACAGCAGCTACGTAATAGGGTTGAACTACACCTGGATATATTTGGACAAGAAATCAAGTCTAGAAAAGAAGGAGGAATCACTCAGCACTTTATCGTCAACCATATAACTGAATTATTCAGCTATGTAATAGTAGGATTAATATTGTTTTCAGCAGAAACTGAAAAATTAGAAAGAACATGCCACTTGGTTAACTACTTCTGAGCAACATGTGCGAGAAAAGAAACAACTTACAATTGGAGATTACTTCAATAAATTAGAGTAACACGTTTTTCTAGCAATGCCTTAGCTTCACTAATGAGCATAAAAGAACATTTTAAAGCCATTCTAAATCTCATAATAAGGGTTGACACCCTTTAGTTCCAGAAACCCCACAAAAGTCTCACTCTAGTACCCAATCGTTCATTCTTGACTCTTAAAGGCCTGAATTCCTTTTTAGTCAACACCGGAGTACCTCGTCACACTTTGCATCAAAAAGTTAACGAATCCCTCTTAAATGTAGACAAGTTAAGAAATATTTTTTCTTTTCAAAACAGGGCAAAGACATGACAGGTCTTTGTTATTCCTAAACCATAATCCTAGCTTCTCAATTCCAAGTCATATTATATTGAGCCCAAGACCACCATATTTGAATAGGACAGCCTTTAAGATCACTCTTAAGGTACCAAACTACAACAATACACCATGGGACCTCATCTTGAGATCACAGTTGGGAACTCACAAGTCATTGGGTCAATTTTTTGTACCCTACTGGTCGCTTGGTCATGAATATCCTTAGTCCCACAAGCACTCTTTCTCTTTTATGATAGCAACACATTGCTATATACTTGAGCTGGAATAGGCATCAATAAGAACAAAAAATAGTTGTGCGAGCCGAAACACGGCTCGTCTCGAGAACAAATCCTTTCTTTTGCCCTTGGGCATTAAGGAAGGCAGGATGGAAGAGGCATTCCTCAACTCACCAAATTTGACACAATTTCTCAAATTCAATAAATAACCTTGACAGTAACAATCAATGAAATTGGTGCGAAAAAATAGAAAGGAGAACTCACGTTTCTAAATTGGCTGGAGCGTAGATGTTGCTTGATTGGGCCTGTCAAACTTTGCCCTAATCCCAACAGTGAATTAGCTAACGAGCTTGAAATTTTGCTCTAATCCCAGAATTGGGATACCCAGCAATGCGGTTTAAAGAGAACAGAAGAAAGAAGGAAGAGAGAGAGAAGAAACTCACATATTGCCAGCTACAGTGTAGAACCGTGACACAGGAGCAAGGGAGGAGAAGAAAGGAGCAAGGAGGAAGAAGGAAGGAGGACGGAGGACGGAGGAAGGAATAGTCAAAATGGGTTCAGAGGTTCTCAATTGCGCGCCATTTTTTCTTACCGTTTCTCCGTCTTTTTTTTTTCCTTTTCGGTTTCGGGAGTTTTCTTATATTTTGAGAAAGTATGTAAATAAAATGAAAACGTTCTTTCAAAGCACGATTTCTCGGTTGAAATCTCACTTTAGAACCGCGATTTCCAAAAAGGGGTTACTCGGGTAAATAAGGTTCAAAATGGGGTAAAACGGTAATTAAGTTCGAAAATTAGGTCATTAAGGGAAAAAACTCCGGAAAGATATATGAAAAACATGGGACAAAACACCACTAAGGCAACCAAGGGGGAGCCATAGCTTAATTTAGGAAGGTAGAACAGGATGACCATGTCAAATCATTACTGCTTCAGACCTCGACTTCAGTTAGAAGTATAAGACGTCATTGCCGAGAATAGTTGTAAAACACAATCTTTGACTTGGAACAGAAATGTTGGGATAGCCATGTAATAGCTAGTTGCACAGCAGCAACTATTGCACTAGTTTCATTAGCCGAGAAAATAACATCAGTATATATTGCAGTCCAAATCCAGACTGAGCTAAATGTCATCATATCAATACCAAACTGTAAGCAGGTAGTAGAATTTGCGACAGAATTGGTGAGAAAGCTCATAGCATAACTACAACGAGTAGCCTTTGTAATAGAGATGTCACATAATACAGTTATCAGCGGAAAAGAGCATTTGCAATGATTTGGAAACAACACAAAAATTAATAGGTAGTAAAAATGTTAAAATTGTAGTGAACATCGTCTATTATTCGAAAGAAATTGTTTTCCTATTTTCCATAAGCATTTTTGGAAACGGGAAGTGGCAATGATATTGCGGAGCAGACTCTGACTTTGAGCCAAAATGCTTCTCGTAGAAAACTTCCCCCCTCAATATAAGAGCATTTCTTTCACACCACATACCCAAAGTAAAATGATCATACATACAAGGTAATACAGGTCAGAACTATTCCTAAATATTGGCTTGGTGAAAGAGTGCATAAATCCAGTTTCTAGCAGAAGAAAAGGTAAGTGCTCCACCTTGGCCAAAATGTTGGAGCCAAATATTTTGAACGTAATGACACTCAAGGAAGAGATGCTCTTGAGTTTCCGGATATAGTAAACAAAGTGGGCACATTTCGGAGATTAGACATTTCTTCTTAACTAAGACCGAGGAGACGGCTAGCTTTTGATGTAGAAACTGCCATAAAACATTTTGATCTTCTCCAAAATTAAGAGTTTCTAGAGTTTGCGCCAGACACTGGAAGGCAAGGAATTAATTAAGGATGAATTTTGAACAACTTTCTCTGTCAGATTTTTAGAAGTCTTTGCTGTCGAGAAGATGCCTCCCTTGGCATATAGCCATAAATAAACATATGCTAACTCAGATGGTAAAATCACGAGATGTAAGATGAGAGAGACTATTACTAGAGGGAATGTGTTAAGCAAAACTGGTAAGTTCCAGAGATTAGAATTGTGAATGAATATATACCAGTGCTTATTTTAATCAGTGCGAAAAATTGTAATTGATCTGAAGCAACCACCAATCCATCCAGGCAGAAGAGTGACCATTGCCAATTTGTCATTGTATTCCATGTTTAAGAGCGCGTTGTCCTGCCAATAGACTACGCCACATCCATGATTCTTATCTAGAATTACTGGCTCTGAGGAAACAACTTTGGAGAAGTATTTTCCTTTAAGTAACTGTGCTAAAAGACTGTTTGAATTGGCCCAAATTTTCTATGCTTGCTTAACTAACAAGACTGGTTAAACAATTTAAAATCCCGAAAGCCCGAACTACCCAATTTTTTAGGTAATCATAAGGTAGGCCAGGATATCCAATGAATAGACTTTCGGGTCATATCTCCCGACCACAAAAAGCGCACAAAAGTTTGGCATAATTGTTTGCACACAACCACTAGAAATTTATACACTAACATATAGTGCACTAGAAGCGAAGAGAGAACCGATTGTATTAAAGTAGCTCGACCCGCTTTATTTAGCAAGTGTCCTGACCAGTAAGTACACTTGTCTTGCACTCTCTGCATAACGCAACAGAAGATATCCTTTTTTTTAACAGCAATATCCAAGTTGATTTCAAGATATTTTTAGAATTCCCGTCTTTCATTAAACTCAAAGTCCTGCTGAATCATGCACTTAACCTCAGTGGAAGCATTCAGACTGATCATAAGACTAGACTTTTCCCAATTTATTCATTTCCCAAACATCAAATGGTAATCCTCTATTATCTAACCTCAGGAATATTTTGAATTATGTTTCTATTTAAACTTAGAAACAGATAGATGTCAACCGCATGCATTAAGTGCGTGACTGCGGGAGAACCTCTACATGCTCTAATGCCCTGTATTTCCCTTGCTTCGCCACAGAAACAAATCCCATTGACAAGATTTTCGAGTACAGGATGAACAAGAAAGGTAATAAAGGGTCACTTTGTCGTATGCTGCATCTTGGCTTGAAAGGAAGGTTGGAACCCCATTAATCAGGATGGATTAAGAAACCGAAGTCAAACATTGATAAACTAGGTTCACCCAAAATTGAAGGAAACTAAAGCTCAGGAGTACCTCCTGCAAGAAGTCCCAGCTCACCTTATCAAAGGCCTTACTCATGTCTAATTTAAGGGCAACAAAAGCGACACTCATTTCTTTCTATGCCTAATACAATAAATAAGCTCTTGGGCAAGCAGGACGTTGTCTGATAGGGTACGCCAAGAGACAAAAGCATTCTGAAAGTGAGATATAATGTCACTCATGTAGAGAGCCATTCTCGTGACATGATTTTGTAGATGACATTACATAAGCTAATCTGATAAAAATCAGCAGCTAATTCCGGAGGATGCTTCTTAGGAATTAAAGTGATGAAGGTTCGATTAGCCTTAGTAAGCATTCGCCCTGAGTTAAGAAAGAAAGAATGACTCGAGTGACAAGGGGCCCATAAATGACCAACGTCGCTGATAAACAATCGCATTTATTCCATCAGGTCCCGGTGTTTTCATCCACATAATTGAAAGACTACCCTCTTGATTTCCTCAGGTGTAAATGATTGACAAAGAATGGACTCCTATGAGGAAGAAATGGTATGAAACGAGTTATTATGAAAAGACGGTCTAATCAAATTTTCGTTAGGGAGTGAGGATCAGATGGGGATAACAAGTTAGTGAATTTTTTTATTATAAAGGATCTGATTGAATCCTCATCTGAAGTAACATCTGAAGTAACAAGGCCATTGTCATTTTCAAGGGAGATGATTTGGTTTCACCACGGATGAATGAATGGCAATGGCACGAAAAAGTTTTGTATTTCGGTCACCTTGATGTAAGCAATCAAACTTAGATCGCTGAACCCAAAACACGCCCTTACATTTCAGTAGAAAATCCAACTTGCATCGAAGACAAAAATTCCTCTTGCCTATATTCCCCCGAGATTTGAGAACCTTGTTGAAAGAACAACAAACTATGTTGAACATCTGTAATCTCAGTTTGCAGTTTCCTAGAACTAGTTTTACTCCATTCATATGACACTCGCAATAATAGTTTAAACTTACTCATGACTTGAAAAAAGGGAGACCCAGAGGGCTGCAAGAGCCAAACATCCCTAATTACAGTAAAGAATGCAAACCACATGGCCCGAAACATCGAGGTAATTGATACTTGCAATTTAGGGGATTAGTATCACATAATATTGGCGCATGGTCAAGCGTTGAATAACTAAATTACTAACCATCGCTTGCGAGTAATGAATTATCCATGAGGGGGAGGCCATAACTCGATCTAATTCTTTGTACAAAAACCCTCTCTCGGGGGAACCTCGAACCCAAATATACAAAGGACCTTCCCAACGAAGATCTAAAAAATCCAAAAGATTCTTAAAAGTCATGTCGTGGACATGAGGATGACCAAAAAGAAACCCATAGTAAACCAGATTGTCATCCAATTCTTTCCTTGAGGTTAAAATAAATTAGTGTGCACAAACCCCACAAACAAAGGATCGGAAGAAAGCCAATCAAGCCATATATAAACCACCACTTAACCCTACCACTTAATCCTACAGCATCAACCCCTACGAAATTAGAGTACCCCAATTTCCTAAAGAAACTTCCTACTTTAGAGAATAAGATTTTGGTTTCCATAAAAAAAAACCGACACTAGGTTATGCTTGCAGATCAAACCAGACGCTGTAGCTTGACCCATGCCACCACAATTGCAACAAAGAAGCTTCGCTGGTCCACCCGTGATTGATATGCCCAATCACCAAAACCTCAGTTTGCAAAATAAAAGGATGCCAAAAGTATCTTACACAACTCAAATCAAATTCAGATTGCATAACAGTAGAATGGCTAGGGAAGCAATATTTCAGATAAGGAACAGAGTCAACAGGAGCCACAACCAATTGAGACAGTATTTATAAGCCTAAATATTTGCTTGCTACTTCTTTTTTTTTCTTCTCTCTATTTTACTATGTGAAGGCAAAATGAACCACTCTGTAGATGCAATTCAAGGCAAAATGAACCACTCTGTAGATGCAATTCAAGGCAAATGGCGACATATAGAACACTCCTAGAAGGTGCAAAAGACGTTAGTAAAATGCATGAGATACAACAAGTATAGATATTTCTCAACTCCAAGAGTATGTACGCGCATGTTTGTGTGTGCGCGCGCGTGCGTGGATGCGAGGAGAGGAGAGGTGAGCACATGGAGAGATGATTAAAACGCAATACAAGTCTACAACACCTATCCTAAGCCAAGCTGGGTGCTAGTTGGAGTTCCGTGTTGCTCAAGTGGAAGTCCACTATAAACATGTATTCAAGAATCGACAATTGACACTTTCGTGGCCCTTCCATAGTCTATTACGAGTTGCAAAAACTTAAAAACTATTTACAATGAGGTATACCCAGGCAACAAAAGAAAATGTGACCCAAAAGAAATGCTGGTGCTGGAACCATATATGCCCTCTACCAAAATTTGCTTCAACCGGCGCATGTGGCAACAGATGTTGCAAGCTAGTAGTGAGCTCATTGGAAGCGTTAAGAGGAGGAAGGAGATATGCTAAAGCAATTCAGAGAGAGAGAGAGTTGACTACAAAAAGTAATCAAAGAATTTCACAAATGTGACACATCAATGGAGCTACACTTGAAACATCAGTTAATGCCAGGACTTGGTCCTGATGGAGGCACCGGTTCCCCCCTTGGGTAGCATTGCTGCAATTTTAATGTATCTCGGCCAGCTCGAAGTCTCAACCTTGAATCCACCACCTTGTACATCATCTAAAAGCGGGCACGACACCGATCCATGGATGAGAATGAGACACACTGCCAGAACAATCAAGGAAGACGGAAAGCCGTTGAATTGTTTGGATAACCCCATTGCTTGCTTGGGCTAGCTGAGTACTCATTTTGCGGACAAGTTGAAACGCTTATATAGTATGACAATCCCACGGATGAAAGGGGGGGCCGGCTTTCAACTGAGATTTGCTATTGACTTCGTTTTGAAATGAAGGAAACCCACTTGGAAGTTTGACAGCCAAGTTTTCGGCCGATGATGCTGCCGGCAAATGGCCTGGCAACAAATATAATACACCTTTCAGAAACAGAGTCGGGAGATTTTGAAGCCGGCTAAACCTGTCCTATAAACTGCTCATTCGCCAGTTTCCACATAAGTACGCAGTGGGGCACATCATGCAACACAGTGTTTGCTGAAACAACCACATTCATGCGAGAAAATCTCGAGTTCAGCAAGATTTCTAATGCTCCCAACACAAGAATCCATACATATAGAGCCAGAGATTAAAAGTCGTTTTCTTACCTGCGCATTTGCCAAAAAAGAAAAAAGAAAAAAAAGAGAGTGCAGTTGACAGAGGTGGAAGGCACATGCAACTGCCCTTCGATAGACTTTTAGGTTAGTCTTGCGACACGAGTTACCATCCAAAATGTAGCGATCCTTGCACAGGGAGGAGAGAAGGCGTCTCTCACTGCTGAAGCAAAAATGACCACCTTTCAGACTACATTCTGCTATTGAAAGTCTGATGTCCAACTCCAAACATAATGCTACGTATACCGTCTCAAAATTAGACCCTTGGACCGTTCGCTCAGTCTAGCAATTCGCCCCTTCCTCTAATAATGTAAAACATGTTAAACTCCAACTAGAAAGGATACAAACTATGCCTGCAACTCTCCGATCTCTAGAGTTTAATCTAATTTACTATCCTTTTAACTTGCGGAAAACAACTCTAGAAATCCGCCCATTGACCGTCAAACCAACTGCAAGCGGCACGAAATAATTCGTGTATATATAACTAAAAGCAGCACGACCATCAACCAGACGCATAATATGTAGAGGTTGGTAAAAGTAACGTAATCCAGTGGCCAAACCAAATACTGCTCGTGCTGGTGAGATTAAAGGTACAAATCTCGCTTAAAAAAGGAAGCTCTGAGTTCCAATAAATAGTACATCCGGAACAGAGGCATGTAGCATGAGTCCTCTAGTAGCTTCAAAAAACGAAGTAACACGCGACAACGGATGCACATACGCATACAAACCAAAAAGCTCAGCAACTAGGTGGTGTGTCAAACAAAGATTGACATACAAAGTTATAAGCTGAACAGATAAGGACTAGGGGTGCAACTTAGATGGGTTGGGCTGGGTTTCAACCCAACCTGAGAAAATTCAACATTTTAAAAGCCCATCTTAACCCGACCCAACTTGGGCTTTTTACAAAAAAAGCCCAACCCAGCGCAACCCAAGTAAAAGTGCTATGGTTTGGGTTTCAACCCAACGCAACTAACATCTAATTGATCTTGTCTTTCATTTATGATTGAATAATTTTTCTCAACGCGTCTCATTATCATAACTCGCATTTGAATTATTAGATAATCCTTTAATCTTTGATAAATGAAAAGTTTTCATTTATCTAGTCGAAAGATAAATTAGAATATTATAAAAAAAAATGTTTATGATTTAATCACTAAACAAACACTTAGCTTGATCATTAAAGACAAGTAATAAATTACATTCCAATTAAAAATTACTATAGCCTTCCTCAAACCAGCATGACAAATAGACATCAACATGTGTAGAAGAGGAAAACAAGCAATAAGCTATAACACTCAATACAATTAATACAATGGGTCCCCTCCAACTTTAATTCATCCATGTCTTTAAACTACATGAGAAGTACAAAAGTCATTAACAAAAGGTTCTAGTATTTTGAAAGCAGAAATAAAATCCCAAGTCATTTTGTGAAGACACCTAGTCTTGCCAACAGACTCGGTAGTTGTTGCCTTCTCCTGCGAAAAAAGGAGAAATTAGATACTTCAATAAAAATTATGTTGGCCTATCTCCAATTTTCCCCAAGCTATGAGCCAAACACATAACAATGAAATAAACTCTGTTTGAAATTATCGACTAACTAGTTACTGCAATTAACCAAATCAACCAAAAGACGATTAACGCTTAAAAGGGTACAATAACAAATCAACCAAAAACTAATTTACACAAACAAGCAAAAAGGGGGTAGAACTATAGAGTGTTACTCTCCAACTTTTCTAGCGTGACTCAATGCGACATTGTGTTCTATAATGGTGAATACTAGATATTAAAGTGCCATTATGTTGACTGCAATATTCTTGTTTCCATTTTTACCTACATATGGTTCTGCTATATGATGGCATGGCATGGCTTATATGGTGGCCTAGCTAAGCTACTAACTCTATATGCCATTACTGTCCAAGAGACATTAGGAGTGACTCATAAGATGCAGAATTTTGACACCAAAATTCACACCGTATGAGAAATACCCAAAAGAGGATTAACTGTTGTGTTGCCTATGATGCACTAAACAAAGTAGAAATATCATTAGCCATCTGCCTGATCTATCATTACCAAAAAAGCATAATTTAGGCCGCGTTAACAAATACGAGCTGACAATTCTATTTTTCCCTAGCAATTTCTAGAATGCAAGGAGCATGAGAACTACTAGACTACTGAACTTCTCATATCTAGTGCATCACTTTTATTGGTCCATTTTTTCCACCTAACATTTCCAGGACTACTTCAGTGTCATATTTAAAAAGTGTAAAGCCCTGCCATTGGCATTTTGAGGTATTTGTAACCTATGACAGTAACTATTTAATGAAGAAACAATCACTGCTAGAATGGGGATGATCACATTCACAGCAGTGGCAAGTATCATATGCTAGTTAATTTTGTGTGAAGCTTCCCTATGAATATATTTCAGGAAATGAGAATGGGAGATCCAATGGAGTGAAAAGAGTGAAAGACAAAATTACTGAAAAGAGAGTGAGTGTCTTGGGAGCATTTTTCATGTACTCTATATGCATAGAGCATTTGATATCAGCTCTCTGATCAATTGAATCGGCACCAAATTAAAACATGACAGGGTGAGAGAGAATCGCGATGCAAGTACCTCAAGCTGCGTAAACAGCGGTGAATAATTCAGCTGGTAAAACGGAGACGGAAAGTTCTCTGCGTAGATCTAACAATGGTATAGAGATTTTGCAGCATAGAGATTTACACTTACTCCACTAAACACCCCTTTGTCTTTATTCCTTTATCCAATACATAAATGAAGCAAATATGGAAAAAGATAATCGTAAAAACTTCCTCTGCTCTTTACCTATCGAATTATTTCAAAATAGAAAGGCACGATAAAATTGGCAGGGGCAAGGCCAAAGCCTTCATAAGGTGGACAATTGGCCCATGTATGGTTTTAAAAAAAAAGGAATATGTCTAGTGCTAAGTACATGTTTTTCATGAAATTGGAACTTAGTTTCATACTCTGCCTTTTACTTTGATCTAGTTTTCCCTCTTAATTACCTTCATTCAATCTTTTTTATGTGTCTGCAGGTGCCACAACACTCAGATGCAGTCTTTCTAATAGGCAATGCATTTGTTATTCTGTATGTAGACATTGCAGTGAACAGTTCATGTTGTGGAGGCATGAACAAGCGAGTGGGGGAGAGAGACTCACTATTAGCCTTGTGTAGTTTGCCTCACAGAGCAAGGACTTTGGGACCAACAGTTCCTTGAGTTTCTGAGCTGCATAAAAGTCCAATGATGATGCAGAGTGAGTGTGAGACAGAAGAACTTGGATGGGGAAGAGAGTGAGTGTTTATTCTTCACTTGCTTACGCCAACATATATGTAAACAAGTGCTTTGAGGCTAAAACAGAGACGCGTCCACTGTGTCTTCGCCGGAGAAGGACGGTGAGGAGGCCGAATTTTGGAACCCTAGAAATCCATTTGGGCAAAATTTATGAGGAGGCCGAATTCTATGCCTCCGCCGACTGTCGGGAAAGGGGAGATTGGAAGAATGAAAGGGATCTTTGTTGACTTGGTTTTTTTATTGGGTTAGAATGATTAGCTTGGTTTTAATGGGTTTAGCCCAATTTAGTTCATTTAAACATTAACCCAGCTCAAGCCAACCCACTTTTATATTAGTTGGGTTTAATGGGCTAAAACTTGTCTATATCTGAGCTGGGTTGGTTAAAGCTCACTTTAAACCGGCCCAAATTACACCCCTAATAAGGACACTACGGAGATGTAATAGTCCAGGAAAGTTGTCAAGACAGGTATCAAATCCAAGTCACCGGATGATATAGCTCAAACATCTACTTTGACACTGCCACATCAAATCATCCAGTCTCACTATATATTCCACTTTGCAAAATGGGTGTACAACACTAAAGAGAGCTGTGATTACACAGTACTTCGGAAAGAAAATAGCGCATGGTAAAGAGCAAAATACTCATAAATACTGTCACCTTCTTCTATGTAAATGTTGCTGAACATGAGAAAGAACTCTTTTATGCTAATACAGCCAGATCCGCCAGGAATGGGTTACAATTGCAACCCTGCTAACAAATGTATACGAATAAACTCCATGGACACATACCTGAGCACGGGGACATAGATACGATTATTATAAAAGGATCAAGGTAAATAAAAGAACTACGACAACCCATTAGATGTTCAGGCAGAGAGCTAAGAGACTAGCAGACTATTTCACATGGTCAGCGAGGCACTTATCACAAGGGCAAAGAGGCGGCAATTGTTATCCTTCTGAGAATAAAACAGCACAAGCAGTAGCGCATATATTAGTTGCACTACAGAGATTCATTGTAATCTACTGGAAGTAGGGTTGCAAGGAAACAAGCTTCCAATAAACAACCTGGCTTTATGCAACTACTCATCTCTGCTAGACAAGAGGCACGCAGTTTGTTTTAAGACTGATATGAGCACAAAAAGTCCAAGATGAAACACTCCTCAACAGGAGATTTGGTGTATTTCACGTGTGTCATATTCGTCAAGTGGATTAGGCTTGGGATAAATGATAAAGAAAAGATCCAACTTACTCAATACCTTATATGTCCTGCCCCAATCAATTCGCTCTATGTTAGCATGTTCTCTGGGGACAATCTAGTCATCGTCTATCTGGTCCAAATACTGGACCCACGAATAAGGAGATTCCTCACTTTCATTGGCTTTGTCAGAGGTTGTTTCCTTTGACAGCCTCGAGAAACAAGTAAAGCCCTGCTGGACCATTATACCGTTTCATTTAAATTCTTCTTGGTCGAAACTTCCAGGTACTCTACGTAGATTGCTGATATCTTTAGTTCTGTCTCAGCAAATTAATTTTCTCCGCAAGAACTATATTTTGAAAGAACTGTGGTTTCTCGAGTTGTCCTGTTCATCCATCTCAGTATCACAATTTATCATTTTCATTATCGCCATTGAGCCTCAACATCATGACCTCAAAACACTTTTAAATGATTGCGTCTCTAAATACACAAAGTACGTGAGCTATACTCATGCATACGGACGTAGAGGCATGCTCATGACCTACAAACACTTTTAAATGATTGCTTCTCTAAATATGCAAAGTACGTGAGCTATACTCATGCATACGAACGTAGAGGCATGCTCATGTAGAGGCTTGATCAAGATTGACTTGTTAAGCTCGTCAGTTTATTCAGCGTGGTTCAAACTCACTCGATATGCTACACACTGTAATGAGCAAGATGTCCTAACAAAAACCCTAAAACTCAAGCTCCACTCACAATTGGATTGTCTCATTAGGTAAAACGGACCACAAGCTTCAATCAACTGGGAAACTTGACGCACCGAGCTTGAGTGACTTAGTCTGGAAGCAACTGTGCTCAACAACGCACGTAAACGCAGTCACCAACACTGCTACAAGGTAAACCTACTGATCAAAAATCTTTCTTAAACTCTCTGTATATACAGTAATGACATACATCGTTATGCTCCTCTCAAGAGTAGAAATATGATGCATATAGATCCTATTTAAATATTTGAGGAACTGATGAATTTTGTGGACTGTGGAGAAAAGTATTCTGATTTCTATGTACCACAGACATGCAAAATATCTGTATTTAGGACTTGGATATACAAATTTCTTAAGTAGAATTAAGGAAGCCCTAGCTGACTTTAAGTCATGCAACACAAACAAGGCCTCTGAGCAGCAAGCCGAACCTGAACGGCTTGTTTGCAGTGTAGCCGGAAGACAATTTACCAGGAGGGCCTTGTAATCATATACTGCAAGCACCATCCGAAAGTGAACAAGAGAACAGTTCTTTTCAACTGCTTGGATTCAAAATGGTGCTTGCAGCCTAACTGAAATTTAATTTGGATTCAAAATGGTGCTTGCAGTTGGAAAAGGATAATAAGTTTGATTCCTAATAAACACCAAATGCTTGGATTGATCAACGGGGCCACCCAGTTCACAAGGCTCACGCCAGTGGGGGTCTGGGGAGGGTAAAGCAAAACTCTTAAATATACTTGTTGTTTATTACCGGAAAAAAAAAACCTTTAGTAAATGAAATAAAGAATACACAAAACACTGTGCCTAAAGGAAATTGGGCTTCCAATTTTAACTACTAATTACACGTTCTACCAAGTCTATTTCATTGTATACGTGATTTCGATGAACTTCTGAGCTCTCAGCATAAAATTATCTTCTTTTGCAGTCAATGCAGACATAAAAATGCTTGCTACAATCGAAAAGGTAAGCAAATGCAACAAATAATAGTGCACTACTATGAGTTCCGGTGAAAGACATGTAGAATAGGTAAACACTGTAAGTTGCCAACTCAGTAACACAAGCATAAGCTCTTTTATATGAAGGCCAATATGTGATGCTGAATATACGTATACTACACAAGAATAATATCATACAGAACAAGTGTTCCATTGCACCGTTTCCTTATTCCAACTAATACTGCGCTCATGGTTTTTGTTAGAATCATGACATTTACAACAGCTTACAGATATTTGTTACGACCACAACATACTTGTTACATATTCTACATTATAACATAACTGATTTACTTGCATGATTCCGAGGAGGTTCGTCTCAAGCTGCATTCATCAGCTCGATAAAAGTGCAGCAACTTTAATGGGGAAACCTTTTCCTGAGATTAAGAAAATGAAAGACAATTTCAGTTCACGTGATTAATTTGTCTTTTTCCTCATCAAAAAACTTAAAACAGCTTCGAAAAAGAAGCAAAAGAAACTCTAATATGTTGACTTTTCATTTTTAATCAAAAATAAAAATTTCTTTGTTAGAAATATTAGAACCTGAAATGTTCCATCAGACTGAGAAGGGAAATCAAGGCCAATTGAGCAGTTTGATAATTCTTCGGGACTTCTCATCCACGCTCTACGTGCATCACTCGCTTTGATTTTATATTTGAACATCTGAAAAGACAAAGATCTCTTTTTAAAGAAGCTTTCCAAATCAATTTCCTTATAGAAGATACAAAGGAACAATATAACACAGAGCACAAAAGAAGACAAACAAATTACTTAAAGAAAAAAGACAGCAATACTGGCAATAACTTGCAAACCTCGGAAAGAGGAACGGTTGGTTTCTCCAGGTCCTCCTCAAAAATATTTACACCCGTGCCCTGGCACGCCGGACAGAACACAGAATAGATTTGCTTCCTTGCAGCTTCAAGCTTCCCTTCCTTTCCCATTTCATTGATCTTGTTTCCACTCTTTCTCCTAGATCGGCGTTTTTCTTTTGGGCCCGTTAACTGTTTTGAATATGATTCTACCTCACAGAGAAGTATCCAGTGTATGAGGCAGGATATATGGAAGACGTGAAAAGCCTGCACATCAAAAAGTTCAATATGCAGTGAACAACAAAATTTGGATGTTGGACGAGTTATAGGCCACCAACAGATACTACTACGCATGAGAAAGAACTGTAAGCATACTATCAACTGACGAATAACTTCAATGGAATAAAAGAGAGGAGATGTGCAGAAACTTTTACCCCATTCACGTTTCTGCTATTGCAGACAAGTTTACCAGTCTTCCTGTTCAGAAGTGCTGCCACATCTTTACCCGGAAGCATCTTGTGTTGACATATATCACACATCCTCTCAGCGGCTACACGCTGCTGCTGCCTCAACTCTCTCCTTAAAGTTTTGCTTGATATAACTCTGGAATGCATGAGCTCATCATCGCATCCATTTAACAGCAACATTGAATTGGAATTATCAGAAGATAGAGACTCTTCGCCAGAAGAATCATATTGATTGCTCAAGGATTCACTCATATCTTCAGGATCAGAAAAAGACTTCCTTCTTTTCTTTCTAGAGCCCTCAGCTTCTGGAGGAGGACTACACAGAAGCAAGTACTTGGCATCATCTAGCAACCCCTTTCTTCCTAAATCATAGTTATATGCGAAGGTAACAACAGCAAAGTCATGTTGCGGAATCATAAGATCATCGACATTACTAGATTCCTTCTTCCCCAACCATTCACACCATATTCGAGTAATCCACTTGGAAACCCCATCCTTCTCAGACAATCTAGCAGCAATTTTTCCAACCCCTGTGAACGTAACTTCCAAATCGGAAACTTCATCTTTATGCAGAACACCTGGAACAACCAATTGATAACCCTCTACATCACCATTCAAATCAGCATCGTAGCAAGTCCTATCACAATTAGTTTCCACTATGGAGTCTGAATATCTCTTAGAACACAGTCCATCACGAGGAACTTGGCCATTACTGACGGGTTTAAACTTCTCACCAACACAAACAATAGCAAGGTCATTCTCATCATCCCTCTCAGGGTCTAACAGCCTAACTCTATTAGCATTTAAAACCAGTACGTTCTTATCATCATTATCCTCGTCAGATGGATCATGAAACAAAAGCACACCATCATTGTAAGGCCAAGGATTCGGCTTCAACAAGGTTGCTTTCGCAGCAGCATACCTGTCCGAGTGTAGACTACCCTTCAAATGATCAAACAACACCGAATCACTATAACATGGAGCGAGACACAGCGTACAGAAGAATATAAGCCTCTTCCCATCTTCCCTAAGCTCAACATACTTGTGCCCCTGCAACCTCACATTCCGCAGAGTCGTCTTGGCCAATTGCTCCCTCAGACTACACGCACCCATTCTTTCAAATCCCAATTCCCTCCTTCCCGCCATTCTACAACTTACACTAACTTTCAAACTTAAAATTTGCTTAAACTATATAGATTTACACGAAATTCACAATTCTACCTACCAGCATAGACACAAGAGGCTTCAATTTTCACGAGATGAAACCCTAATTCCCAAATTCCTCCCATTTCAAAGTGCCAAACCCTAATTTCCGCAACAGTGCAATCTAGAGCTCCAATTTCACGACACGTGGCATCAATTTCGAAAATTATTAGCAGGAACTTAACTGAAACCTTGCAGATTGAAAAGCTCGGTCCTTCGAACTTCGACTTGAGCTACAAAAGAAGTTGAATCCGAAAATTAAGGAACTTAACATATCCTAAACTTACAACAACTTCGTTGCGTACTCTGTATGGAGTTTTTAGGAAACCGGCGGGCTATTTGATCGACGGCGAGCGCTTCATGAACCCTAATACACATGATCGCGCAGGAGCAAGCCTCCTCCATGGCTGACATCATCATCTTCCTCTTCTCCTTGCAACAAAAAGCTGTGAGAGAGAGAGAGAGAAGGGAAGACGAACGACAGTTAACCGAATTTTCGAGAGAAGTTTGTCTGCAAGTTAAGAATTAACGTCTGTTTGGCACTTTGGGCAATGAAACGCAGGAGTCGGGTAAGATGAGAGATCTTTTGGGGTGACTACGGTGATGCGGTGTGTAAGCGGTGGGAGCCGTCAGATGTGTGGATCAGGTTGATTCTGATGGGGATTGGACGGTAGATGATTGCGGTCGCGTCCCACGAAGGTAGGGGAGTGCATAGGAATGGAAACGTTGATACGAATCTCGGGGAGTATATTGGATAAGGATGCGCATGCGGTGTATTTCACGTCAACGGGTTGGGGGGGGGTGTTAACAAGATATAACCGTGTTACGTTATTATTAGTTGACAGCTGGGTGCTTTGTACACTGAGCCTTGCTCGGGAATAATAAGGATTCTCTTTATTCTCAAAAAATTAGCACACACGACAACTTTAGTGATAAAAAAATTATTATTGTTAAAAAGTAATACGAAATATATTATTATTGCGGTTCAAATTTATAATAATAATATTTTATTGCCAAAGTATATTTGGTA
>JAVXUO010000059.1:0-52637 GCA_033065855.1 Escallonia rubra | reverse complement strand
AGATTCATCTTTTTTGTCGCCAACTCTTGCGTGCTCTTTGCGGCTTCCTCAGCTTTGGCAAGAACATCTCTATTTTCTTGCCCCTCCTAGGTGGCCATTTCTCTAGACATCTCGAAAAGAGACGACATTTGTGCGCTATATGAGTACATCTAGAAAGCAAATATGGCAACCAACTATGAGTGAAAGAACCCTTACGTTAAAAGGCAAGGTAACGAAACACTTACCCTATACACGGATTGGGCGAATGAGCAAGCAAAGATTTGTGCGTTTTGTTCACAAGATTTCTAAGTCTTTCGGGAGGATGACTTGCGCAAGATACTGCTCGGAGACATGGCTGTTTGGAATCCCCATGTCACCCTGCCTAATGGTCCACCTAGGACAAAAGATGGGATCTTCCTCAATAGAGACCCCCTTAATAACTTGGGGATGAGGTTCAAGAAGACTAACTTTAGTCCTCTTGGGTGCAAGAGGCAACTTAACAGCTGGTGCCTTCTCCTTCCTCTTCCCCTTCGCCTTTTGAAGAGCACCAAAGAAACCGAATTTGAGTGATTTTCCACAGCCACTAGCCATCTTTGCATAAAACAAGTCAAAACCACGAGTGGAAATACTTGAGGAATGCAAATATATGAATACACACTTGACATCTACCTAAAGGGCCAACCCTAATTGAAGATGTGTTAGTCGTAGAGTGAGGCGAAGGATCAACTGAGAATCTTTTCAGTACAGGCTTACGTGGAATGATCTTCCCGTACTGCAGGTCTTACTTTGTTATAGGATTCTCTATACACAAGCTACCTCTCGACTTGATGTGCTCAAGGATACACTTTGTTAAAGCATCAGGGACATGCTTGTCTTTGTTCTTGAGCTCCTTGTAGTTAACATTCCACTTCTTCAGGGACCCCAAGTGTCGGCCTTGGCGTCTAACAAAGTATCTAGAGTGCCAAGCCTTGTTGGATATGGGGGAACCCCTAAGGAGTCTGATGTGGATATAATACATGCTAGGATTATTTCCATGCCCTTGACATAGCACAAGGCAAATATAACTTTCATGAAGTCCGCGAGATCTGCCTTATAACCCGAAGTCTCGACCAGGTAGATAAGGTCTACTAATTTCCTCCAGCCATTGGGAACAAGTTGGCCGAGTATCATCTTATAATGGTCGAACATGGCAAGGTCAAACGGGTGCAACATAAGTCTATAGCCTGACCTCAACTGCCCTTCGTAGATGCACTCCCTTTTGGTCCCATAGTTGGCCAGTTGAGGCAACTCTGGAACCCGAGTAATCCATCCCCTTGGTAAAGGGTACTCTTGAAGAAGTGCTTCTAATTCTTCTTTAGCCATCTTATTCTGTTTCTTGTCGGTAGTATTCAATGTTAAGGGTCTTCTTTATCACATGCCTTGTCTTTGGCCTCCCCTAATTCATCTTTACGGGGTAACGATTGAGAGGATTATGAGTTAGAAGGACCAGCCCTGCTTTGAGACGTCAGAGCTCGTCTATTGGATGAAGATAAGCTACTTTTCATTAGCTCTTCATAAAAGCTTACGCTATCAGACGACTCATACATTTTCCTACTCAGAAGACTTGAAGCTACTAAAGTGAGATGCCAAACTAAAAGAAAATGGAAGGAGAACTTACTTGATGCCGAGCACAACACTTGACGGATTTTGGAATGAACGGAGAAATAAGATGAACTTGCTCTTTTATAGAGATAGATTCTCAGTAACCACCCCCTGAAAGGTATGGATGGTTCATTTACCCTTACATGGCCGAATCTCATAGCTTGGAAATTCAAATTTCCTACCAAGATAAATTATTGTGATGGGACTAGGTGACACATGTGAACCATCGAAGCACAAAAGAACCAAGGCATCTGCCTAAGAATATCACCGTCCGAGCACTCTGCCCGAGCAGAGTGCCAAATCTATGCCCTTTGTGCTCGGACGAAGCACAATGGGACCGAGGCATTTACCCGAGCAGATCGCCGTCCGAGCATTCTGCTCGAGCAGAGTGCCAACTTTATGCCTTTTGTGCTCGGACGAAGCATAAAAGGACCAAGGCAACTGCTCGAGCAGATCGCCATTCGAGCACTCTACTCGACAAAGTGTTAACTATATGCCCTTTGTGCTCGCATAAAGCACAAATGACTAAAGCATCTCCCTGAGCAGATCGCCGTCCGAGCACTCTGTCCGAGCAGAGATCCAACTATATGCCCTTTGTGCTCGGACAAAGCACAAATGGGCCAAGGCATCTGCCCGAGCAGAATGTCGTCCGAACACTCTGCCCGAGCATAGCGCCAACATTGTTTCCCTTTTGCTTGGACAAGGCTCAAAGATTGTAGTCAGCCAATCTGAGCAGAATGGGTTCAAAGCCGTTCTGCTCGGACAGACCATGCCCGAGCAGAAAATCCAAACGTCTTCCGAAGACAATGCTTTGAGGAAGCTGCTTCCGAAGAACTTCTTGGCCTGGTTGGGTCGCCGCTTTTAGCTATCCCAACAGTTGATTGTACTTTTTCCCGCTTCGCAGTCGTCGTCAAAAGCAGGGGACATTATGATATAGCTATAAATACACTCCAAATCGGGAATTGACACGTGGCAGGGTTGACTAATGGTCAGCCTAGTCAGATGTAGATTTGGTGGTTACCATATCGGAACAACAAGGATTCTAAAAGGATCCTGATTAGATCATGACGCGGTCTTTAAGGATCCTAACGCGATCCTAACAGATCTGGCCTAAGGCCCAGCCGTTAAGACTTTTAGTCCTCCTAAGGGTCTTCCACCGACAGATATATAAAGGGGATTACCTCCAGTTACACATACAAGTTCACACACACACGCACTCTGTGCCTTATTGCTTTCTCAGAGTTATATCTTGTTAGCTGTGCTCTGACTTAAGTATCGAAAAATTCCTCTGTCGGAAGCTCACCCGGCGGTCAGTCTAAGTTCTGTCTTGCAGGTCAATTCTCTGGCAATATTTTAGCATCAACACCATTTATACATAGCTCAGAATAAAAGGCCTCATCATACAAATTTTGTAAACTAATACGTAATTATCTCCAACATTCTTGTATTTTTGTTATTATTTATGATCTATAATGCTTACTTTGTTTTATACAGTCTCATTTTACGATTTGTTTTGTAAACCAATCACTAAATTATCTCTAAATTGTTTGCAATTTTATGCTTACATTTGATAATTTAATTCAATGTGTCCTTTTTCCAAAAATTTCATTAAACATGCTTTTCTTTCTCGAACCCAAATTTTCTTTCCGTTTCTGTTTCTTTTCTGCGCTCACAGAAACTCGGAGTTTTTGTCCTAAATAACTCTTTTTTAATACTTAATTACTCATCTACCCCATTTTCAATCTTATTTACCTATCTAACCCATTTTTTGGAAATCTCACTTTCAAAGAGAGATTTCAAGTTAAGAAAACGTGGTTCCAAACCACGTTTTCAATATATTCGTTTAATCATAGTAACGTTTGCTTGAAAACGTGGTTTGGAACCACGTTTTCTTAGCTTGAAATCTCTCTTTGAAAGTGAGATTTTCAAAAAGAGGTTAGATAGGTAAATAAGATTGAAAATGGGATAGAAGAGTAATTAAGTAATAAAATTTTATTTCTGGAAAAAAACTCCAGAAACTCGACTCAGAAGAAATCGGTCTCTTTCCTTCAATTTATTTTTCTTTTCTCTCCAAATTAAAACCAGCCAACAGGGTGTAAGCTAAATCTGGGAACGGAAAACTCAGTTTCACGGCAGCCACCGGCCATCATAGCCGCCGCCTTCTGCACTCCTCACTCTCCCAGTCCAGTCCGCATTTCTCAATCGGCTGAGAGACAGAAATGAACCAAAAATCAGTAGAACCACTGAACATTTAGCTGCCACTCGCATAAAATTCCACACCTTCAAGCATTTCCACAATGACAATCCACTCGGTGGTCATCCAGAAGCTTCTAAGCACCAACGCCCACCTCGGGCGGCGCGTCGCCGCCCCCCACTTCAAAATCTACACCTACGGCCACCGCAACGCCATGGCCATCATCGACTCCGACAAAACCCTAATCTGCCTCCGCAACGCCTGCTCCTTCATCGGCAACCTCGCCCGCGCCCGCGCCCGCTTCCTCTTCGTCAACACCAACCCCCTACACGACGAGATAGTCAACACCATGATCTCACGCATCGGCTGCCATAACGACTCGTCGTGGCGTCTTGGCGGCTTCCTCACCAACAGCTCGAGCCCGAAGAAGTTCCGGTCCAGGAACAAGAAGCTGCGGCTCGGCGCCGTGCAGCCGCCCGAGTGTGTGGTCATCTTCGACACCGAGAGAAAGAGCTCGGTGATCCTCGAGGCGGAGAAGCTGCAGATTCCGATTGTGGGGTTGGTGGACTCGAGCATGCCGTGGGAGACGTACAAGAGGATCACGTATCCTATACCGGCCAACGACTCAGTGCAGTTTGTGTACTTGTTTTGCAATTTGATCACGAAGACTTTCCTCTACGAGCAGAAGAGGCTTGCTTCGGAAGTGGCAGTGCAAGAGGACGACGTTCGGTATGCAGCATTGTGTTTTTACTAGTGTAATTTTTGTCTATCAACAGTGTTAAACTACTGCTTCATTAATGTCGTAGACAATAGTAACTTGATTTATGTATCCTTTAGGTACGGTTGTTATATGACTCCTAGCTTATTGTGTGCGTAATTTAGGTTCCTAATTTTATCCTACATTTGGATACTGTATGTACCTGTATATGTAAGACACGCGAGACTCAAAATCTCGTGCTAAAGATCTCTGAATAGTTTTATGTAACAAACGTTGAATTAAAGAATCGAAATCAAGAGGAAAAAGAACGTGTGTGAGAGAGCAGGATTTTAAAATGTATGTATCAGGAACTCATTTTTTGCTGGTGACTATGTTAAATCTCTTCCTTCATTATCAGGATTTATGTACTTTTGGGGTACTCTTTTTACATGGCTCCTAGGCTTGTGTGTGTAGAATAGATTCATAGAAGTTCTCATTGCAATTTTTATTGTGATATCGAGGCACAAGTGACCTACGTAGCGTCTCGTAGTTAGATTGGTGATTCTCCACTGCTTAAAAGCCTTAGCAGTTATATGGGATGCATATAGCTACTATACACATGTCTAATTGGTTTTGTTATTCTAATGTATTCCTTCAATTACTTGTGCAATTGGAGGTTAGATATTTCTAACCAAAATTTGGCTCATCTTTCAGGTTTTGCTTTTGTTCAAAATGATTTTGACATTTTTCTCTTTCTTTTCTGTGGTATGCAATGTGCATGGAAGAGATGAAGTTCAATCTGTTGAACAGAGCAAGCCTTACATTGCAAAAGATGAAACATCTGTTCTCCCTTACGAAAGCTTAGAACCTGCTAGTGATGGTAACTAACTCCCGAAGAGGTGTTTTGATTTTTTGCTCCCTTTCGGTCTGTTCTTATCCAAGGCATTGTTAGGTGGTATATTCTAGGTATTTCATCCTATAACAGTCTCTTTATAAAAGGGTCCATACTCATGCAGATCCGTTGGAAGCAAAAAAGATTTTGAACAAACTTGTCGTATTAAAGACCAATACTGCTTTGGGGGAAAAGATGGGTTTGGCTGCACCCAAGTAAGGATTTCTTTGCGACCCGTACATTTAAGCAGTTGTAATATAGATGAAATGGTTAGCATACCATAGCATTCAGTATATATTGCCCTTTGATTGGAATTCTAGGCTTTGTAATGCATCATGTTGATAGTGAAGGTAGGGTATTTCTGATTCATTGCTTGTATATTGTTATTGTGGCAGGATATGTTTCTGATGTGTTTTACTATATCGACTCAACCACGCCACCAAACTAGCTAGGTCCATTCTGTGGACATTATTGTCCAATTTTTACCATCAATTAAGTCCTTCTTCTGGCTTCTATGATGTTTTATCCTCTATTCCTTTCTCTCCCTGCCCATCAGCTTGGCACAATCCACTTCCTCTTGTAGGGCCATAGCATTCCAGTGAGTTTCACCTTATGTGCTCTGTCATTGGTGGTGTCAATGTGACTGGCCTAATTTCTACTCTATCAAAAACTTGTCTGGTAGCTCATTTACCTTAGAGGTCACTTCTAGTGAATATTTTCTTGTGCGGATGTTGCTTTTTAGGACTATTAATATTTTTCTTAATGTAGGCAGTTTATTAACTAAGGCATCTTATATCAGTTTATTAACTCAAGCATCTTATATATAGGTGTTTGATTTTGGTTCTTCATATGTGGATTTTATTGCTTTTGTCTCACTTCGTAACTTGATATATAATAGGCTTGATGTGATAGATTCTTGAGCTTTGATAAATTTGATTGAGAGATCGAATATTGCTCTCTTTCTCTATGTTTCCGCAAATTTCTGTCTATAGGATTTTCTTACAATCTTTCTAACTTTCAGGTTTTTGTCCCCCTTTTTATTGAGAGTCTCCCCTCTCTCTCTCTCCCTCCCTTCCTCTCTCCCTCCCTCCCTCCCCGTCAGTTCCCAACTGTTACTCTATCACCCCTCCCCTCGTCAACTTGTGATGGAGTTGAATTTTGGAATCTTCATTTACATTGCCATGATGCTATGTAACTCAAGAGAACAGAAAAGTTCGACGCTCTTCTTTATAATTGTAGGTTCAATTTATTCTTACCAAAACCAGTCCACGCAACAAGTTTTGTAAATTTATTGTTCTCTTCTTAATACTTGATTTACATTTGTGGATGGTGGGAAGATGAAGGACTTTGTTCTATGCTTCTGTTGAGCATGCAAACACTATTATGAATTCCTGGGGCGGGCTAAGTTTTCAGTAAAGAATAAACTCACACTAGCAACTTGATTAGGATATCTTTGGCAGTGTGGACAAAGGAACATTTGCAGTGTACTAATAATGATATATATGACGGATTACGTGCCTGATGATTAAGGCAGTTCCACTTTGCCATCCATCCCCAATTTCATTCCGGTGAAGTGCATACTTGCATTTGAATCTATGTTAACATCTTATACTTGTTCTAATGGTAGATTTTTAAGCAGGTCTCTCACTGAAGTACGTAATGGGCTGTCATGTCTGGACTTAATTGCCAATCATGTTGAGGTCAATTATTGCTCCTACTTTTCATATACGGCTTATTGACTGATGTTAGAATCCCTGTATCTGATGGTTGAATTGTTTGTAGTTACTTATTTAACCATCCAATTTATTATCATTTACAGTCTCTTAACTCGAAGTATGGATGCAATATTCCCCTGCTACTGGTTAACACAATCAATACACATGATGCTACTCTAAAGGTTACTGATCTTTTCTTGTTCCCAGTCAGTCTGAACTCGAACATTCTCAGAACCTAATTATCGCAGCTTGTTCAATGTAGGTTTTGGAGAAACACTCCAACAAAAACGTACATACAGTTATTCAGGTTTGCTTTCCGTGCATTGTAGCTCTTTTCAACGATACTATCCTGAACTTTATCATCACTGTAACCATTATCCATGGAACCCATGCTACTTATGTAGAGCCAGCATCACCAAGTGGATGTCGAAGATTTCATGCCACTTTCTGATGAACTGTATGTTTTTCACTATTTTTGACATCCCTTCTTGTGCTTTTTGAACATATTAGGCTTCATAGTTGTTACGTTAAAGGCATGCAATGCCTCAAAAAGACCATGGTACGAATGACTGCGTGATGTTTTTTTGTCTTAATGTGTTTCTGTCATATACTGCTATACCTGCTATGTTGTTAGTTGTGGTGAGCAGAACATAAGTGTTTTAGGTTAGATGGAATGATAGACAGGTAGAGTAGAGCTAACAGAATGTACTTCAGCAGAAAGGAGGATGGAATGATTATTGAGGGGATTTATTGGATCTTAGGCCAATAGAGACAGTGGAAGACTTACGAAGATGTTACTCATAGTAGAAGACCAGGCTAAACTACTTGGAGGAGATGCTTCAATAGCTTTATGCAACCTTAAAAGTTCGTCTCAGGTTGAAGATAACCTAAGAAGCAATGATACTTTTAAGGAAGAAAACCTGCGCAAGTATTGGCCACAGAGACTTTAAGGATACTCTGCTACAAGTCCTACCACCTATCAATAATCAAAACATTCCTTTCTCCAACAATACCAACACTCAGTGGACGAGTCGATTCATGAGCAACAAACTTGGATCTCAGATATGACTTTCTTTTAGGTTTTAAGAAGTAGTTACTAGAAGAAATAAATACAAGAAGTCAGTGATGACCAACGTAAGACGTCTTCTTTAGGTCTTGGTATCAAAAGCTAAGAGTAGTTGTCACGCATTTCACATGCCTGTACATGCATATGTTCTTCCTTGCTATCTTTACCTATATAAAGAACTTAATTCGTTGTTCGAGTTTTCAGTCATTGAGGAGTCCTTTGCATGTTCATCTCCTGTTTCTTATCTTGCATTTGCTTTCTCAGTATGTCGGTGTCATTTTTTTGCCCATAGTGGTGTTTTTGGCTTCATGGTATAAGACAATATGTCAGCCAGCTACGTGTATGGTTTAAAACGTCTGGCCACTAAAAAACATGCGTATAAGGTGGATTACAAGGTTGAGTAGACTAATAGTTAGAAAAAGACGATATCTGCTGATGAAAAAAAAGACATGTTGGAGAGAGCCTATAGTGCCTACAATGTCTGATATATGCACTTTGATTCTCCGTTGTGAATAAGTGGCTTGTGCCAAATCTAATTATCTAATTATATATATGAAAGTCGAAGCTGAGAGAATGTTGTCCAATCATCGGTTACTTGGACACTCTCTTAGTTCGCCACAAGGACTTTCATATTTTGAATTTTTAAAATATTTTAAATTTACTTACCTTTGTAATAATTGATTTGCATTCATTCTCTCTCTCGCTGATTTGAATTCCTTCTTTCCATTTGAAATTCAACCAATTGTAAAGATTTTATATTTCTCTCTCTTCTATGTCAACATGCCCCGCTGAATTTTTTTATTTATATCTTTACAATTCCATTAATTCCTAGATTTTGACCAAAGTAATTCTCTATTAAATCCTTTTTAGCATTTAGGGAAACACAATATTCTCTTAAACTACCCTAATCTCATTCCTTTTATTTCATTGCAAGTTTTATATATAGTTTACGCTCTTTTTTTTTCAATCATTTATTATGTACTGTTACTCTTTTTATGGTGGTCTTAAGTACTACAACCTCAATACACGGGTTATTATTGTTAGTATTATGCTATTGGTTAGGAGCTTAGTTGCAGGAAACTCCTCATATGGTGACGCTTCTCTCTTGGAAACTTGCTTTTGCGATCCCAAGTTAGGAGCTCCATGGGATCTCGTTCCAAACTCTTATGGGAACTCCATCCCGTCAGCTGGACAAAGATGCATGGAACAAGTTAGAGAATACCTAAAAATCAAGCCCTTTTCGACTCAATTCCTTGTTTCTCTCTTCCTTTAAGTCCTTAAAGCCTCCTTGTTTGTTGTTGCCCTCTCTCCCTCTCTCTAAATATATTCAGGAAATGGTAATACTCTTTAACGCATTTATTTATTCAAGCCGCTCCCAACCTTAAATTCTTCCAGGTTCTTACGCTCCCCCACCCCCGTTCCCGCTCCCGCCCCCGTCCCCGGCCCCGCTTTGTGCAACTAAGGTTAGGAGAGACTATTTCTATTATTTTATACATTATTTTTTTCATCTTCATTTGTCACAAAAAACGAACAATTATTACTCATATTCATTTCTAACGATAAAAATTGGTAGGAGAACTCATTTAGAAAAGTAAAAATAAATTTTTGATTATCTTATTATCACTACCAATTTTATAATTGTTGTTAGACATACAAATACGAGATCTCTCAATAAGTATTTTGATAGTTGTTGTTCCCGTGTGCAATGCACGGGATAAAAACCAGTTGTTGTGGAAATAAGAGGCTAGGTTAACTAAAAATAACGTGCAGACAATGTTTTTTTCTTTGTGATACTGGCTAAAGAAAGAACTGATTGCTAGAAATGCAAAACATGACTTTACATGAGAGGGGGGTGGGGTGGGGGGGTTGGTGCTTTTTGTAAGTTGTAGCTTGAGCTACCTAGTTTGGCTCCGACTGTAGTTGAGGTGATGCATCTGTAGATTATGATTTACATGTTTTTAGTTCGTGAATGAGCTTTCCTTTGGCGATATCACGGAATATCATTGGTAATGTTTGTTTCAGCAAAGACTTATACGCCATATTGGGGGGTTAGGGTTTCATGCATCTTATATTTATGTGGGGCTCTAAGAAGTGATCTCTGTAGAGTCTGGTCATGTTTATCTCACGTGCTTCCTTGTGATATTGTAGATAAACTGCTGAATAGAGTTATACACCACTTGATACTTCTTACTAGGATTTCAAACTCCAAAAGTCCAATAGTTCCTTTGGAGCTCTATGCGGTGATTAGAAATCCAAGGAAGGTAGCATTAGGAATGGTGTCGGCTAGTGGTTGCTTGAGCAGTGATGGGTACTAGGCTCCCCTTTCAGAATACAATATTAAGCTTAAGAACGAGATCTGGTCACTCAAAAGTTAAGTTTTTTGAGACTTCTAGATCAATATCTATTTTAACAATTTGTTGATGGTTTCCCTATCATTTTCCTTGTTCTGAGGTGGGTTCTTTTCCTTGGAAGCGATTTAAAGCTCCTTGTGCTTAATTTCAAAGACCCAAATGATTAAGCGGAATCAGTTACTGCTGATTGTTGTTCATCTTCTTCTTTAGTGCCCTTTTGCTCAAGAGTTGTGGTCTTTATTTGCCTTTATTTGGCATCCTTGGATTATTTAGTGGACATGCTGCACAATTGGTTCCAAGGATGTGTCAGACAATCTATTGTCAAAGTAGGAGAAAGGCGTCTCCTTGCGTGTTCTGGTGCGTTTGGTTGGAAAGGAGTATATGTTATTTTCTAGGCCTGTCTAGTTGAATGCTAGAAGTGAGGCATCCGTGTTTGAGATCTCACTTAGGCCATAGTCACATTATTATCGTTGTTATATTTTGTTGATTGCCTTGGTTTATATCTTTTCGGTGAATTTTTTTTCCAGCTCTTCTTGAGTACTCCCTGTATGTATATATAGAACCTCTCTTTTTGAATGATATTGTTACTTGTAAAAATAACGATATTGTTACTTGTAAAAATAACTTGTAAACATACTTGGTGCAGTCTAACAACTCAAAGCTAAACTCCTAGCTGTTAACTCTATCAAACTCTGTCTTAACAGTCTCGCACTCAGATTAAAGTATCCATGTGAGTTTGCCATGCTCAGATCCATGGGACGTCTTCCCTATGATTGTTATTTGGGCTATTCTTGGCTTAGTTCCATAATACTTGTCTTTAATCACAGTTAGTAGCAAAATTAGGTCCTAGATTTAGTCGCGTATAGTAATGCTCATATCATCGATTTACTGTTCATGAGTGCAGAATGAATTCCCCCATCAATCAAAATGTGGATTCGTGCTATAGTTGCCTGCCTGTTGTTTAATTACCCTGGACTGTCTTGCTCGGTATATGAAATTGAGGCTGTCAAAGTTCCGGTCTATACAGACTCGTAATTTCAGTTATTGACAAAGGAAATCGATGAAAAAGTAACTAACCAAACCCGACATACAGATGACATAAGTTAGTCAAAGATCCATAGTACTCCACTCGGTTTTTGAATGATTAGACTTGCAAATTTATACCAATAATATCTTATGTTGAATTAGAGAAGTATTGCTGTAGATATTTAAAAGGAGCATCTTTGCATGGACCATAGCATCACAACTTTCATCTCTGGCATTGAAAAGTGAAAACAGTATTTGTATGTGCATGGTCCATATGTATAGATAGGGAGAGAGAAAAATTTGCACTTGGCATAAGGCAGTTTGAAGTGCTTGCCTACATAGTTTCCAGCTGCATCAATAATTATTTGAGGCCTGTTAAAAAGCCAATGTAAATGGGGCAAAAGTTTGTCCGGGCACAAAGTTGTCTTGGTTGATTAAGGAGTTCAAATTGGTGTGTGATCTTAAGATTAAATTATTGGGCTAAAAAGTTATGAAATGTTTTCCTGACTTTTATTAAAATATTTACTCGACACTATCTATATTGTCTTTTGTTATTTATTCTCTGATTGCCTGAAAACCGTCTTATGCCCTTCCTTCCTAGTTTCTTCTTCACTTTCGGTTTCAGTTGTCTTTAAGGCTATTAGTTTTTCTACTTGTTGAAGTGATTAATGTTCTTTGTTGTTTACGTAACTCTGGCTTCATATAATCGCTCGTCTAATCTATATGTGTCTTTGCTGTAACTCTCTCTTGTCTTCTCCCTGTATTTCTTCCACATGAGAAGAAGTCCTTCTGAACAAAATGAGGTGTTGCTTTCCTTGAAGAGTAGTGGAAAACTCGATGTATTACTGTCACAGGTATAATTATTATGTATTTGTAGTTTGACATTGTCTCTCTTTTATATATGGTACTATTAGCATAAGTTTGTATGCCAATTTCAATTTCCAGCTTGGACTGGGAGATATTGTATCAGCTCATGGTAAACTTCTTAAATATTTCAGGGTAAGGAGTATGTCCTTTTGCTGAATTCAGATAACCTTGCTGATGTTGTGGACCAAAGTATCCTTGTCATGGTTCTCACTGCTTTCAAAATCTATATTTCTAGGTTTTACCTATCTATGGTGTAATATCTTATTTTTACCTGTTGTTGCTCAGTCTGAAAGACTAAAAGCCGGTGCTTATTATATTTGTGCTCCTTAAATGTCCTTTTAGCGATCTTAAACCATATGGTCCAGAACAATATTGGTTACTGCATGGAGGTATATAAAGGGTCAAATAGTACTGGTACTTAATGAACCTCATTACCGTTAACTTTTTTTCTTAGTTTTTCTTTTTCTTTTCAGTTGACACCCGCATCCCTGGCTAAAGTGGAAGAGAAATCCCCTCATTCCCATGAAGGCAAGTTTAAGGTTGGTGGTAGATTTAGTTTTTCGATTCTACCCCCATAAATCTGTAACACAAGGGATTTATTGTACGCATTTTTCCTCCAGGGGTCAGTTTAGGCTAGTTAAAAACCATGCTATTGGAGCCATCTGACTTTGGAAACTGGAGAGCATTTTCAAAAGAGAAATGTCAATTTCTAGGTTCAGTTCTACCGTTTCAGCATCTGTTTTAGTAGATTAGAGCGGTCTTGGACGACCTTTAAATAGTTTTAAATCTTGTGTAGGCGACCTTTTTGTATACTCTCTGCGTACATGGGCTACTTCCCGTTTGGATAGGGTGTTACTTTTTGTAAAGTTTAAATCCCTTTTCAGAATTAAATAAATCTCACGGTGGTTTTTTTTTTTTCTTGGGATCTTTAGTGAACAGTAATCCAAAGCTTTTTCCTAATATTGAATGAGAATTCTGTAACTCTAGAAGAAAGCGATTTTATGACTTTATAACGATACTTACAATATAAGAGTAGTTCGGTCCAGCAAGAGCTCCAATTACGGGAAATGAGGAAAATGCCTGCTAGTACACAGCTAGATCTCAGCTGACTTATTTAAGTAGTAGCTATTATCTGCGTATGATGGAAAAGTTTTCTCCGGCATACTGTACACCTTGGGGCTTGGCCTTTTTTGCCTTTTTGTGGAAGAAAAAAGCTAATGATTGGCATGGGTATCACGATGTTTAAAGGCACACATGCGTAGCAAACACGCACCATTTCATGGGCATAAAAATGCATACTGTTTGCAATGCTGAGGTTGGTTAGTGACAAGCAGTCACATATGTTGAGATTTTCAAAAGTGCCATTAATGTTCTTGAAAGCAGCGCTCTTCTGCCTCATGATGAAGCTCAAGCTACACTGGAGACTCCTGAAGTTGGTAAGCAAAGCTCAAGCAGAGCGTTTCGGAGACTGGTTGGGTTAATTTGTTATAAGCAGTTACCGAGTACCTTTGGTTTCTGATAGAAGTTGAATTGAAATTTCTGCCATACCACCTTTAAATACAAGATGCGCTGTTGATGACGAAACATTTCTGGCCCATGAAATATAAATTGATGAGCACTAAACTAGTTAATAACAATCGTCTATGCTATTGATGAACTAGTTTTCTCAGTTATGTAGGCACCAAAATTACAGATGTGAAGCTAGTATGTTGGAGATTCTTGATTCATTAATGACCACATAAACTAGTTAACACTGTCTATGATTTTGATGATGCAGTTTCCTGTATCATGTACTAATTCATGGTCTATGCTTTTGGTGATTGAGTTTCTTTTACATGTACTAATTAATGGACTCAAAACAGACTTATCGTATATGCTTGTGCATTTGATATTATGTTCTTGTTTAACTTTGTCCTTGTTATTGCATGATGCAGCTAGGGGAAATTGGGCAGATGTCTATCAAACACGTTAGTTTTTATTTCCCCTCCTCCTAATGTTCTTTCCTTGTACTAAATTCTTTCCTTTTACTGGCTTGAAATTTGAGCCACATAACTGATATGCGGTCCATTCTTTTCTATGTTGGCAATTGGAAGTCAGAGGATAAGTTTAAACTTAGCGACACAAGTAACGTGTAAGTCTTGGTCTTGTGAAACATTTTTTGCCACATACAATGTAATTCCAGTCCAGATTCTTACTACTTTGTACAGGTGGTTAAATTTGAAGGCCATTAACCACCTTGCGGAAAGAAAGGCCCTAATGAAGGATCCAATTATAAAGGTACCCTTGCTTTCCCTTTCATAATAGATAACGTAGTTGGGTTCAACAAGCCAAAGTATAAAAAAGATCATGTTATTTCCTGGAAATTAATGCCAACAATATCCTTAAACAAGAACCAGCATCAATTTAGTAGTATACCATTATCATGTATGTCAGAAACATCAATGGTGCCCTCCAATAGAAGAAAGTTGTTTCTCACTCATTTTTTGCTATGATCCAGTTTTTTGATTCTGCTATTGGGATAAATGTTCCCCACTCTCGATATCTTCCAGTGGAGTCAACGTCAGATCTACTTATTTTACAGGTTACACTTTGGCCCATCTAAACTTTTAACTTTATGCTTTTCGATTGTCAAGCATTCACATACCTTATTCATGACAAGTTTATCTGAATATATCTTGTGCAGTCAGATCTGTACAACTGCATTGATGGAGTTCTAACCCGGAACAGAGCTAGAGCAAATCCTGCCAATCCTTGTATCGAATTAGGACCGGAATTTGAAGAGGTTGGAATATCTTTTTGAACTTGGTGCCTCGTCCTTATAACCATGTTGTTTGATATTTGTATACATTTCTTCTCAGGTCAGTGATTTCCATAGTCGCTTCAAGTCCATTCCAAGCATGATCGAGCTTGATAGCTTGAAGGTGAATGGTGACGTTTGGTTTGGAACCGGCATAACTCTCAAGGTACCAAAGTTCTCCTTTTGCTTTATGTACAAATCTGCAGCATATGTAATCAGTCCCTAACTCGTTCCTAGATGTATCGTTTTAGAGTTTCTTGCTTGCAGTTTCTTGGCATCTCACACTGCTGAAAATTATTTCTTCTTATAGGGTAAGGTTAGTATCTCTGCGCAACCTGGGATGAAGATAGTAATTCCGGATGATGCGGTGCTGGAAGATAAGGTAAATTTAAGTTCCACTTGACTGGTTCCACTCAGTATAGATTCTACTGAAGTGTCCTGATTGATTGAAACTGCGTTCCATGTTCAGGACATCAATGGCCCAGGGGAAATTTGAGAAGTTAATACATAATAGAGGAATTATAAACCGTAGGAATTTTTGCTGTATTAGTATTTGTTCATTGCTCCCATTTTTGTCCCGTTTTAGCTCTCTTGTCAATCGGAATCCAATTGGTTGTGCCCATTTCTTTTGTGGGTAAAGGCAATAACAGTAAAGCAGCAACCTATTAGGAATTCATAGTTTATAGGGCTGAGGTACCTTGAAGCCTACCCAATTTCAACATGGTGCTTAATGGAAGATAAACTTATTTCAAAACTTAGTATAAGATGCTGTACTTATGAAGCTGATTGATTTTTCTTCTCAATTTTTACATTGTTTTCCCCAAGCCTCGATGTAAAACAGTTGGTAGTATCTTGAGCGATGCTTGGGCTTGTCTTGGCTTGGCTCTACTGTGTTCGTGATGAGCTGTGAATTGCTTGTTCAAGCTTGTGCCATTGAAATTAACAGAAACTTTCTTGCTTTGCTAACAAATTGAGCCTTTGTTTTGAGCCTTTTTATGATAAAGCTCGACTGCAAGCATTAGCTGACATGGTTCTTAAGTGCAAGGTAAGTTCAAGCCTTGGCTTTACTCTAGTTGAAAGTTCTTTCTTGTTAAAGTAGTACACTTGTAACTTCAACATGGACTTAATAAATGGCCCGACCTTGAGATCATACTCAAAATTAACTTAAGGACGCGAACGATTTTGTCATTTGCGGCCCTATTTCAATGGCTATCTCAAGCTGGTTTAATTACAGAAGTCACTTTTGTATCAACAACAAATGTCTCCTGCAGGTCTCGAAGTGTTAATTACTGTTGTAGTAAAAATTTGGACGAGACCGATTGGATGGATACCCACGGAGGGAGGGGGGGGGGGGGGGGGGGTTAGGCGGACAATTTCTGATGCTGAAGTCAGAATTTATATGAGATAAAAGTTATTAGGCATACCATAGGGAGTTAGAGGAGGTTTTCTTCTTCTAATGAGAGGCAATTACCTTAGAGGTAGCTATCATGAGGGAATGATTATATTCCTTACCAATTCAAGGATTGTAGTTCCATCAAAGCGAGGAGGCTAGGGTCTTTTTTTTGTTGTTGATAAAATCGAGAATTGCATAGATAAAAGTTCAAAAGAGCATAACAGAAAAAATACTCCACCGATTAGGATGGGACCAAAACATTACAAAAGGTGGTGGGTGAGTGGGCAAGCAACACTAGGTAGCAAGAGTGTGTCAATCCAGTCTTGATGGACATTAATTCTGGCTTGGCACGCAAAAGAAGCGAGGATCTTAGCCTCCTTGAGATGTGCTTTACTACCCATGTACATACTGAAATAATGAAAGTCAGTGATCATATAGCAAAAGTCATAAAACATGGCTGCCATTGAGTCCATAACGTCTTCAGAATCCGATATCTGAGAGAGTAAAAAAGAGGAGTCAATGTATACGTTGATGTGAAGAAAATCATTTGTAAGGGCCCATTTTGATGTAAGTAACATGCCTTTCAAAATAGCTGAATAATAATCTGATGCTAGAGTAGAAAATGCATCAGAACCACATCGATCATGCATTGCTGTCATACAGGTAATACCCACACCAGATCTAAGGTTAGATTTGTTGAAAGAAATGGCAAGGAAAATATTTACAGAAGTATGAATATTGAAATGACAAAGAGGATTTTGGGGTTGAATGACTAGAGGGAACGAAGAGTAATTTTCCAAAGGCTTAGGTTTAGAATAGGTATTGCGGTGGGAGGTTTTGAAGGTAATGATCATTTGACCCATATAAATAATTTGACTGATAGAGTTTTCAGGTTGCATTTTAGAGTTTTAGAATATTTGCTGATTTCGGTTTATCCAAATGAACCATATAGTAGATGAAATGAAGGCATTATAGAACATGTGTTTGTTGGCGGAAGAAGTTTTGGTGAGCCAAGCGATTAGCCAGATTTTAAAGGAGGATTGATATTGATCAGATTTAACGCCGAGAGGACCACCAAACCAAACAGGCCGAACACAAGGGCAACGAAAGAATAAATAGTCAACAGATTCCTCCTGATTGTTATACATAGGGCAAAGCGGTGAATCAATAATTCTAAGTTTATGAAGTTTTTCACGGGTTGGGAGACGGTTCCAAAGAATTTGCCAGATAAGGAAAATTATTTTGAGAGGGATAGGAAGTGACCATAAGGTTTTCCAAATTGAAGGTTCGATATTATTTAGAGATGAGCTTAGGCCTCGGGCCATTCTTTTATCCTGGCTGCTGGAGTATAAGAGATTATAGGCTGAGTTAACAGTAAAGAAGCCTGATTGAGAGAAGAGCCATAATTTTTGGTCAGCCAAAGGGTGTTCCGAGAGGTAAATAGCAAGAATGTGGTTGGCTATTATTCCTGGCTAGGGTCTTTTGAAAGACATAAGATTCACATAAAAAGGGTCTTTGGAAAGACATAAGATTCACATAAACAGGCCACGTGTTACTTGCTGAATAATGGTATCATCCCCCCCCCCCCCCACCATCAACATTATTAGTCCCCTGCTTTCTTGTTTTTTGTAGAACGTGGAAGTAACTCGTCGCTATTTCTTGGACGCGCCACTTCAAATGATTAGTTAGAGGGAGGTCCTTAAATATTTCCTGTCTGTATTGCCGGATAAGGCGCTGAGCGATATCTTTGGGAGCTCCCTGTTTGTTGGAGGTTAGGACTGTTGGAGTCGTTTCATGGGGAATGAAATTATTATTTTAGGCTGCGCGAGCCTATTTTGGGCTACGCAAGCCTTTTCTGGGCCTCATAAGCTTATTCTGAGCTATGTACGTTCGTCCGCTTGATTGCTAGAGAGAGAAAAGTTGAGTGTTGGGAGCTCGACCACCTGGCTGTTCGGGATCAAGTTGAAGGACTTAGAAGCCCCCCCATACCATATTCTTTATATTAAGAATGTGAAAGCTAGCTAATGTATCCTTGGGGACGCATTAGGAGCTAGTGGCCAGCTAATGTCGCTATTGGTCAATCCATTCGGTCAAGTATCGAGATTCGTGGCCTAGAAATGGGGCTTATTCCATTTTGGGTGATATTATTCGCTGAGAGTAGTGCTTAATGGGCTGTTTGAAGCCGAGCAGTCTTTTATACTGCTTGAGGGAGTACGTCTACTTGGGTGACCGAGTATAGGACTAGTGCTCTTGAAGGGGTTCGTCCACTCGACTGGTCAAGTAGAGAGCTAGGCGCTCTGTGGGAGCTCGTCGGCTTGATGAGCATATTGTGACTTCCATTGGAGGGAGCTCGTTTGCTCGGCTAGATGAGCAGATAACAAGTACTTCGAATAGAGCTCATTTGCTCGGCTAAATGAACAGATAACAAGTACTTCGAATGGAGCTCGTTTGCTCAGCTAGACGAGCAGAGAGCATTTTCTAAAGGAGCTCATCTCCTTGGCTGGACGAGAAGAGAGCATTTATATCATAAAATTTGACTGTTTTGCTCGGCGAGCCTTACTTGGCTCCTTGAGAAGGAGCGCGTATGCTCGGAGGAGGCTGTAAGCAACTCATATGAAAAGGAGTGCATGTGCTTGGGCGCCGCTTATGTGACTCCTTGAAAAGGAGTGCGTCGACTTGGAGGATGCTTAAACTCGTTGGAAAATGAGTGCGTGTGCTCGGGCGAGGCTTAGGTGACTTCTTGAATAGGAGTGCGGCGGCTTTGAGGAGGCTTAAACAACTCCTAGATAAAAAAGCCGTATGCTGGGCTAGGTAGAGGCTCGATTCAAGGGGTATAAAGATGATTTTGCCCCCCAGTTTGTGAAGTGCGGTTATAGGACATGTGGGTCACGTTTGCACTTTGATCACTGGTGGATGCCAAGCTAGGAAAGCATCTTCTCATGTCTCGACGAAGTAATGAGACTGAGTTGTGCACGTCAATGATGGCCGTCATTATGGTGAGAGGAACCATGGTGAAGGTTGCTTATGCCTCGAAGCAGTTAACCTGTCAGGTTCCTATGTTGTGCAAGTGCTTAGAGCGCTTATAGTAAAGCCCTCTACGAGGTCAGGTATGTTGGCTTGATAGCTTGTGAGAAAGATTCAAAGATGGAATCTTATAATATCGTATCCTGAATTTTGTAAGATGCTCTTATATGCTTGAGCAAAAAGGATTACGCATGCTTCATAAGCACATGCATATTGACGTGATGTGTCATGTGCCAAGGAATACGATTTGCGATCCTTACAGGTGCGTAAGCAAATATGCGAGCATGGCACATTTTGATGATGCCAGGTTCTGGTTATTATAACTAGAGAACAACTATTGAGATGTGCACGAACTCCTTGGTTCTGTTGCCATGTATGGTCCTGTTATCTATGTTGTGCATATTTGAAGTATGTGTCACCAAATAATTGTGAAACTTTGAGCCAGGGCGCTTCAATGATTAGCCATGCAGTGATAGTTGAGCGCCAGTGCCAAACGTATGTAATGACATATTCCTCCACCTGGCTTGGCCAAGGGACTAAGTTTGGACGTGAAATCTAGCCGAAAGGATGGATGTTCGTGGTGCGTACAAGAAATGTTAATGACGGAAATCTTGCAGCTTAGTTACTTGTGCATGCATATGATATAAGAAGCATATGAAAATAATGCAAATTTCTTTGCCTATGCTATCTTGTAGCAACCACAGTCGAAGTGACAAGTTGGGTAACGCTCGATGTCTCTAGTAGAAGGGTAGCCACCTGATGCACAAGGCACTGTGATGTTGAGCTTCTCAGAGCGGCAGTCGTAAGAGTACTGGCTGGGGCGCGGTTGACGCGCTGACGAGTGGGCCTCATAATATCTCTCCTCGGACTGTTCATGCTTGGGATGATGCAAAGTCCCCATCCCAACGGTCCTGGTCATCCCGGTGATGCGCAAGGCAATGTTATTTCTGAACTCCATCGTTGGGTGATCTTGGACACTGGGTGTCGAGGCATGCATCGTCATAATGTGGACGACATGTAAGGTGTTCGTAGATAGATTGCAGCTGAACGACGGTGATCTGTCGTGCTCAATGTCTCCCAGGGGGATGACTGATTGAGGCTTACAGTTGCTCGATGGACTTTTGCATTGCTTGAATGGTGGTGAGCAAGTTGGGCTGCTCAGCCGTCGCATGAGGAGGAGCGGAGTTTCCTGTAAGAGTGGTTGCACTGTCATACATATGTAGCCCCCCTTACTGGGAAGGCACAAATGTAATAATGGCTTTTCAGTCATTGTGTAGGGCATGCTTGCAAAAAGACCTGCATGAGCAAGAAAATGTTAAGGACCATAGTCTACCTACTCGTCTGCACGAGCAAATAAAGCTAGAAGGACGCGGAGTCTGTCTCATGGAATGAGCAATAAGCATGTCGCTGCATTGTGTTAAAAAGAGAAATGAGGAAAGCCAAAGATGGGACAACTCTCCTTCCTTGCAAGTTTGGTAACAAAACCATATCTGTCCTGGGTAGACCAAGTCCATTTTCCACCCACCTTCACTTAAAAGACTTTTGAAGGTTTAACCGGAAGGGAAATGGAATATATAGCCCACTTCATCTCTCCTCTAGCCCATTTAGGCAAAAATAGGCTTTTATGGCTATAATTGTTTTTGCAATCTTTGGATGAACCTGCTTTGATATGGTAGTCTAATCTACCGGAGGGGTTGATTCCTGATTGGGACACCCTGATGAGGAAAATTTATAACCAGTTCAGTAATATGAAAAGGCGAGTGAGTTTAGTGAGTTGATCAACACAAAGCAGCACGATAACGAGTCAGCATTGCAATACGATAACGAGTCAGCATCCGACTTTATCACAAGATGACATGCTCTCACTTTCAGGTGTTGTCATAACTTCAGCCATGGAGAAATGTTAACAATGTGCCTATATAATTTTAAGCATGAATACTTGATACATCTTTTATTTCAAAACTTAAATGGGTTCAATGAGTTTTGTACAAGAGCATGTGACCTTAAAATGCACTTGGGATAAAGAAAGACAAGGTCTAAAACTGCTGACAAAGTTGAAATGACCATAGTAAAGGAACAGAGGAAGCAACTTGCAGTTCTCCCTAAGAGCAAGACAAAAGTTGAGAACCCAATCGAAAAATGAACTGGTAGGGGCAACAACGGCCTTCATAAAAAAAAAGGATAGAGAAAAAGTCTTATTTCCTTGATGATATCATCAAAGACCTTTTTGAGGAACTACTAAAAGATGACCTCATAACCCTCCTCAGAGAAAAGGCCTCGGGAGGAAGGAATAGTTAATAACCCCAACTATTGTCATTATCAGCGCATGGTCAGTCAACCCATTGAAAAATGTTTTGTCATAATAGAATAAATTCAAAACCTTATCAATGTAGTGACATAAGTGTCCCTCATATTGTGAAAACCTTAACCAACACTGTCACATTAACACCCGAACCATAAGAGATACTTAGACTTTCTAGCCCCAATTAAGCAGATGTCTTTTGCTCTCCTTCCACCTATAACGAAGGGAATGGTCTATTTTGAAAGCAAAGGTGCTAAGAAAAGGCGTAAATGATAGTCTAAGCATACCTCGTGCATTGCAAGAAAACGACAAGGTGAAATCCAAGAGATTGAAGGCCCTTAAGGACAAGAAGAAAGAGAGGAAGCTCCCAGCACAAATAACAAAGAGAAACAACGGCTAGGGAGTTACTGATCCAGCTTCGTAGGGTGCTAGTTACCCTCAATGAATTCTTTCCTTAGGAGTATCAATCGAACTCTAAAGTAAGTAGCAAAGAGGGAAGGAATATAAAGCTTGTGCCGGATGGAAAAGGTGTAACTCTAGAAGATATTGAGGAAAAGCTAAAGTCCTTACCGCTGAGAAAAGATGAGGCACGTTCTTATGCTTCTAACTCTGGTGGCTCATATTACCCTCAAGCGGAGATATATGATGTGAAAAGTATTGGAAGCTCCAATTTATTTATCGATGATTGGTCCATTGCTAACAACCTTCTAGTAGATGTTGATTTTGGTAGAAGAGATGTTAAACTCACCTTAAATTATTGAGACCAAGAACAATCTGTTTTAAATATGTAGAGGATGTATCTAGCCAAAACAAGAGTATCCATCAATCTTAATAATAGCCTGAAGAATCAAAATAGAACAATCATTCAGATAGAATGACACCTTACCCAGCCTGGGTGCATCAAGTACCGGATCCTTTAAGTTACACCATCCCTTATTTTCATCTTTATAGGGGATCTAGATGCCTTAGAAAGCACTTCATTTTGCTTCTCACTGAATGTGGCGGCACAAGTAGACCTGGCAAACAGGTAAATCCGCCGGGTACGGGTAATACCCGGCCGGGTCCGGGTAAAAATGGACCGGGCAAATTTTACCCGTTTTTTCAGGAACCCGTACCCTACCCACGCGGGCCGGGTAAATGCTTAATTTTGTAATAATTTTTTTCCTTACCAAACAGATTTTAATTATCAAATTTTGCTAATTAATTGTTACAGTTAGGCATATTCTTTTTCCTTTTGTTTCTTTTCTTTTTTTTTCTGCCAAAACATTTCATATTTTTGGTCAATTGCAATTTGCAAGAATCTACTCCCAGTCCCCAAACCCCAACCATAATCCAAAGTAATACTATACAATCAAATACAAACACATATACATAATTGATCGGTAGACCCAAACCCAAAACCAACCCACAATCCAAAATACTACAATTAAAATTTAAACATTAACATAAATACATAATTGAACTTCTCAATCGGCAACGAACTGGAAGATTGAAGGCCGACGGTAGTCGATCTATGATTATGAGAGAAGACATAGAGAGAGCTGGGCGGCAGCAACAAAGCAGGGCGGTCGGGGTCGGCGGTCGGCGTCGCGTTGAAGACTAAAGTTCCCAAGAGGGCTGATGCCTAGGCTATCAGAAGTAGATCTCGTCTCAGTGACTCGGTGAGGGCCGAGGGGGCTCACAGTCGGCGCTCTATCTTGATCTCGATCTCGAGTGTGAATGTGTGATTACTAATGGGTGAGAGGGAAGACGGGAGAGAGAAGATGGATAGAGAGAAAGAGGCGGTTGCGGTGGAGGCGCAGAGAAGGAGAAGGATGGGGCGGTGGTGCAGAAAAGGAGATGGGAATGAGGCGGCGGTAGAGAAGTGGGAATATGAGAGAGATCAGAGGAGAAATGAGAGGGGGTTAGGGCATAAAGAGGGCATATATAGTTCAAAATTCCGGGTAAACCCGGGTTACCCGTACCCGCCCCGGACCGACCCGAAAAATACGGTCCGGTCCGGGTACGGGTCTAATTTTCACGGGTAGCACATATGTATACCCGTACCCGGGGTTTTTGACCGGGTACGAGTCGACCCGCGGGTACGGGTAGAAAATTTCCAGGTCTAGGCACAACGCGAAGCCAATAGCTTTTGCTAAGGCAATTCCCTTTGTCTTTGGAGCATGCGGCCCCTCATTTGGTATTTGAATCTTCTCCCAGACTATATCCCTGATTGGGATACACTGGCTAATAAGTTATATAAGATGTTCCACATATCGTCTCCGTTATAAGTGGGTTACCATGACATGGAAGACATTGACAAAGTCTATGTGCAAAATAATGTTTTAAAAAATCTTCGCCGAAGATCTGCTTAATATGACATTGGAGCTCACTAGAGCCAGAGATGCAGATGTGTTATTGCCTTGGGGTTTGTACCCACTTGAGGTAAGGAAAATTCGGTTCTCTGAGGGATATAAGCTCCCTAACTTCATTAAACACAAGCACTTTGGTTACTCTGAAAGCCACGTCAGTCGGTTCTCATGACAGTAAGGAAGTACATCGTGAAATTCTGCCCATTGTCTCATGCAATTTCCTCTTTCTATTGGGGGTATTGCTTTTGATTGCTATTGTTCTTTAGCCGAATTACGTATATCTTCACGGAAACAAATGGATAAGATACTTTTACATGAAAAAAATAAAGTACTATAATAATCCTATATATTTAACAGAGAGGGCTGTTAGTCCTGCTTTGTATCAATTGGGGCATCACCCCAAATCCAGGAAATGCAATATGACGAGTCATCAGTTGCCTCCACCAACATTGTCCAAGTAGAAGAATCACACAAGTTTCACATGAAAGTGATCAATCTGTTGGAGAAGAACATGAAGAGGTCCAAAGGATTAATATTGTTGCAGAGAAAATGTTTGATTGGCTTTCCAGTGCAAGAGTACACCACATAAGTTCCTTAGAATTCGACAGGAGATAAAACATACATGTTAAATATGATGTCCTTGCTCATCTAGACATGATCCATTCCATGTTAAGTTTATATGATGCTATTTTCTTGTTTGATGAGCTACGAAAATCTCTGGTCCTTGCTTTGATGAAGCCCGAGGGCTTTCATAATGAGTTTCCCCAGAGTCACCACCAATACAACAATTGAGTGCTTTACAAAAGAAGATATGCATATTGATGATCCAAGTCACACTGGTGAAGCAAATGCGGTGACACTATTTTGAGTGTTAGTAGATAGGGGTTCGTGGTGAGTTTGCTACCAAAAAAGACCTATCCATTTTAGGGGTGCACCTTTTGAGACTTTAGCCAAGCAAGGCAGTGATCCAAGTTTTTGATCAAAATGACCAAAAGACAAGTGAGAAACTAAATTTAGCACCAACTTTGAATATATAGAAGATGACACTGAGTTTCTAGTGATAGTATAATGTCCTTTTGGGGAGACCTTGGGTCCATTCCAATAGGATCGTGCCAGCTACCTTGCATTAGTGCCTAAAATATACCTTGGGAGGTGATAAGAAAAAAAGTGGTTGCTTTCTAGCAGATAAAACTTCTTTTCGTGATGTGGAAGCCCATTATGTAGATGCATACTTTTATCAACATGTGTCAGTAGGTAGGTAAAATCAAGGGAAAAGAAAGACGCGTGGAGAAGAAGCCTCAAAAGAAAACTTTTGTTTACATCCTAAAGGTACAAAAAAAGTCAAGTGCGCAGGGGTTAGAATCCTTGAACGCTTTGAGAGCGTTCACGGATGAGCTTCTGTTGCCATTGAAAAGAAAAAATTGTTCATATGTGGAGACTTATCGACATTACTTTGTTCCTCCAAATAAAAAGGGATCAAATCCTATCAGATTCCATGCTTTGGGGAATTTGGACAGTGCACATACATAACCTCAGAGGAGGCAAGTCAAGCTAAAGAGAGCTATTCAGAAGACTACTTATAGGCCAAAAATGGTACAAATGTTCTAAAAGGTCGGCTTATATTGCACCACAACCCAAGACTATCCTCCATTTTAGATGTTGATGAACGAAGACCAATGATGCTTTGCTTACTGGAAGAACATTGAAGCACTCCCAAAGAGGTTTAGTGTATCGAGAACTCTAAATAATTTACTAAAGTAAAAGTGAATATGACTTCCTATGCAACAGAATATGAAGACTCCCTGCAGCTCTCTTAGAATACGAAGAAGGGGTAAGCGACAACTGATGAGCTTAGGGAAGTTAATCTCGAAAACAAAGAAGACTCCAGGCCTATTTTGGTCAGTGCCTTAATGTCTGAAGAGGAAATCTAGATGTATACATATTTTCTTGAGGAACATCAAGATGTGTTTGCTTGGTTATATATTGAGATACTGGACTTGACCCAAAGGTCACTATTTAGTTGTCATGGAAAAAGGCCTATTAAACAGCCATAAGGAAGTTTTGGCCTGAACTAGCGGCTCAAATTGAAGCAGAGATTTCCAAGCTCATTAAGGCAGGCTTCATTAGAGAAGTCATCGTATCGTACTAGAGTCGCAAGCATCATATCAGTTAAGAAGAAAGGTAAGATTCGAGCATGTATTGACTTCCGAGACTTGAATCAAGCTTGCCCTAAAGATGACTTTCCTCTCCCGGTTACAGAGCTTTGTTGTTGATGATACTGTGGGATTTGAGGTCTTATCTTTTATGGACGGGTATTCAGGATATAACCAAATCCTTATGGTACCTGAAGACGAGTCTCTTATGGCTTTTTGGATTCCTAGAGGAATCTTTTGCTACAAAGTAATGCCTTTGGGGCTTAAGATGGCGAGCAACAAACCAGAGAGCCATGACAATGATATTCAGGGATCTAGTTCATGACACCATAGAATGCTATTTGGATGACCTAGTAATGAAGACTAAAGTTCGTCTTGATCATCTTAAAGATTTAAAAGTCATATTTGATTGACTTAAAAAGTAGTAACTGAAGATGAACCCCTTAAAGTGTGCATTTAAGGTTTCTTCTGGAAAGTTTCTAGGCTTTATTGTTTATCACTGGGGAATTGAAGTTGACCCCACCAAAATAAAGGTTTTCTAAAGAGATGCCACCCTCGAGGTATCTAAAAAAGCTCAAAAGCTTGCAAGGTTAACTCATATTTCAAAAGGTTCATCTTTAATCTTGCAGGGCATTGCCAGCCTTTTTCACGCCTTATGAAGAAAGATGCCCTATTTGTTTGGGATCAAGCTTATCAAAATGCATTTGACAACATCATAGACTATTTTGATAAAACCGCGAGTGTTGATGGCCCCGACAAAAAAGGAAGCTCGTGATCCTATACATTGCAAAAATGAATATGTCCCTAGGAGCTTTGCTAGGTCAACATCATGATCAGGGAAAATAAATGCCCTTTTATGAATTGGAGATTAGTTGGAGCCGAATTGAAGTATACAACCATGGAAAAGGTGTGCCTTGCCTTGCTTTTCGTTCTTTAAAAATTGAAAAATTATTAGGTTGAACACACAATATGTTTGATATCTAAGGCTGATCTTTTAGAATACATTTTGTCAAGAGTAGTAATAACAGGACGACATGCGAGATGGGCACTTATTCCCATTAGTTTAATACCGAATATGTCTCACAAAAGGCACTCAAAGGACAAGCCCTTGAGGATTTTCTAGCAACACACCCTATTGCAGATCATTCTCAACTGGTGCTGGATCTCTTTGATGAAGAGGTCATGCAAACAAAGATTAAAAGGGATGGGAAATGTACTTCGATGATGCTTCAAGAAGTCCTAATGGTGAAAAGGAAGATGATCCAAAGAATAACCAATCTGGCATTTGGATAGTCTTTGTTACGCCTGATGGGGGGATAATCCTCCATTCTTTCTCTTTAGCAGAATGTTGCTCAAAGAATGAAGTTGGGTATGAGGTTGTAATTGTAGGGCTCGAGCTATCTTTAGAAATTCTGATCAATGATTTAACAAGATATGGAGATTCGAAATTGATCGTGAAGCAATTGAGAGGTATCAAATTAAGAAACCCAACCTCTTGCCTTATTACGAGAGGGCAGACTATCTTTTGTCATAATTCCTATGGCTTCAAATCTGACATGTTCTTAGGGGGATAAACAGTAGGGCTAATGCTCTAGCTAGCTATAATGCCCTGAAATTTTATAGGTGTCCTAAATAATTATTGATTGGATTGGCATTGTCATGCTTGTTAGGTGTTATCACGCAATCGTGACACCTCGTGCTTATTGAGGAGTCAATGTTGATTACTTCTCTGATCGGCACCTGGGCTACCTATGATCTTCGCACTTGTAACGTGTCACCATACTATCGCAACACCTCTTGCTTCGTGCCTCATCGTGCTTTGCTTAGCCTTGTCGTACTTGGTAGGTGGCACAACCTTCTCTCACCACCTCGTGCTTCGAGCTTTTCCGTTCTTTGCCCAACCTTGTCGTGCTAGCTAGGTAGCACAACCTTGTCTGGCCATCTCGTGTTTCTTTCCACCTCGTGCTTCCTAGAAATTTCTATGAATATCCATTTGATCTCTTTCAAAATTATTTAAAGTTATCTTTGACTTTCAACGACAGATAATGAGTGAGAGAAGAAGATTGGCCGTCATTATGGAGGAAGGATGATATGGACTGATTTGGAGGAATTGTATAAGCGGTTTCTTCATGGTAAAGGAAATTCCATATCAGTATTCTTTTATGTTAGGTGGTTATTTCTTAACATTCATCGTACTCCTAAAGACTATTGTTCTTAAATCTTGTTCAAATGCTTTGTTTTGAATATTGATAAATATCTTGGTTTTGAAATATGTTTTTGTGACGTGGCTTAAGTACTTTTGATCAATGACAGTGCTCTAGGGATTTGTCATAGGCATGGTATGTTATGATACAACTGAGCTTTGGTGGATTCTTTGAGGATACCGAAAGTAAGATGTTGAAATGTTATGTTTAATATGCACTTTGGAAATTGAATTGGTTTACTAATTGTTCGGGGTACTAAGCCACAGTTGCATTGACTGTTTGGCTATCTAATATTTTGTTCCTGAATTTTTTAGCCTGTTTGATTCTGATCCTATGGTGCTATGATTATTACACTTACTGGGCTACCTAGCTCACCCTCCACCATTTACCTTTTCAGTGCAGATGATTATTCTGGTGAGCATATGCAAGCAAGAATATGAGCAGGACTTGCAGTTTTGGAGTTAAGAAATGTTGTAACTTTTTTTAGGACTTGTAATTGGATTGGGATTGCGTTCTAATTATATTGGAAAATATTGGGTCATCACAGTTGGTATTAGAGCGATAACAAGTCTTGAATTGCTTAGGTCAGCGGAACCCAGTATTGTTTCCTTGGTCTTGGAATAATTATACGCTGAATTTGAAAATTTTGATTCAGATTTATGGTCGGTGAATTTCATGGACGAAATTATTATAAGAAGGGGAGGATGTAACATCCCAAAATTTTAAAGGTTCCCTAAATAATTAGTGGTTGGTTGAGAGAAGAGTGATGATGATTTTTAGTGACAACTGAGATTGACATTGTCGTGCTTGTTAGGTGTCATCACGCAATCGTGACACCTCGTGCTTATTGAGGAGTCAATGTTGATTACTTCTCTGATCGAGACCTCGTGCTACCTATGATCGTCATGCTTGTAATGTGTCACCCTACTATCGTGACACATCTTACTTCGAGCCTCATCGTTCTTGCTAGGTGGCACAACCTTGTCTCGCCACCTTGTGTTTCGAGTCTCGTCGTGCTTTGCTAGCCTTCTCGTGCTTGCTAGGTGGAACAACTTTGTTTCTCCACCTCGTGTTTCTTTCCACCCTGTCCTTCTTAGAAATTTCTATAAATAACCATTGATCTCTTTCCAAATTATTTAAAGTTACCTTTGACTTTTATCGATAGCTAATGAGTGTGAAGTTTAGTCGTGATTATAGAAGAAGGATGATATGGACTGATTTGGAGAAATTGTATAACTAGTTTCTTCATGGTAAGGGGAATTCCATATAACTATTCTTTTATGCCACACGGTTATTTCTTAAGGTTTTTTGTACTCTTAAAGACTGTTGTTCTAAAATCTTGTTCAAATGCTTTGTTTTGAATATTGGTAAATATCTTAGTTTTGAAATACATTTGTGTTACGTGGCTTAAGTACTTTTGATGAATGACAGTGCTCTAGTAATTTGGCTATGAGCATTGTATGTTATGATAGAATAGAGCTTAGGTGGATCCCTTTGAAAATATCGGAAGTAAGTTGCGAAAGTGTTATGTTTGATGTGAAACTTAGATATTGAATTGATTTACTAATTGTTCGGGATACTAAGCCATGGCTACGTTGACTGTTTGACAATCAAATATTTTGTTCCCGAATTATTTAACATGTTTGATTATGATACTATGGTGCTAATGGTTATTCCACTTAGTGGGCTACCCAGCTCACCAATCACCATTTGCCTTTTTAGTGCAGATGATTATTTTGGTGAGCATATGCAAGTAGGGATATGAGCGGGACTACAGATTTGGAGTTTAGAAATGTTGTAACTTCTTCTTAGGACTTGTAATCGGATTGGGATTACGTTCTAATTATGTTGGAAAATATTTAACGGCATGGTTCATCTTAGTTGGTATCTAAGCAAAAATTTTGATTCAGATTTATGGTTGAATTTTGCGGACAAACCTTTTAACGAGGGGAAGATGTAATGCTCCAAAATTTTAGAGGTGCCCTACATAATTAATGGTTGGTTGAGAGAAGAGTGATGAGGATTTTTAGTGACAATTGGGATTGACATTGTTGTGCTTGTTAAGTGTCATCACACAATCGTGACACCTCGTGCTTATTGAGGAGCTAATGCTGGTTACTTCTCTGATCGACACCTTGCTATTGCTTGTAACATGTCCCTATACTATCGGGACACCTCTTGCTTCGAGCCTCTTCGTGCTTTGCTTAGCCTTCTAGTGATTTTTAGGTGGTACAACCTTGTCTCGCCAACTCATGCTTCTAGCATCGTCGTGCTTTGCCTAGCCTTGTCGTGCTAGCTAGGTGGCACAACGCTGTCTCGCCACCTCGTGTTTCTTTCCAACTCGTGCTTCCTAGAAATTTCTGTAAATAACCCTTTGATATCTTTCTAGATTATTTAAAGTTATCTTAGACTTTCATCGATAGATAATGAGTGAGAGAATAAGCTTAGCCGTGATCACAAAGAAGAATGATAGGGACTAACTTGGTGGAATTGTTTAAGTGGTTTCTACATGGCAAGGGGAATTCCATATCACTACTGTTTTATGCCATGTGGTTATTTCTTAACGTTCGTCGTACTCCTAAAGGATATTGTTTTGAAATCTTGTTCAAATTCTTTGTTTTGAGTATTGGTTTTGAAATACGTTTGTGATGCGACTCAAGTATTTTTTATTAATGACAGTGCTTCAGTGATTTGTCTATGAGTATGGTATGTTATGATACAGCTGAGCTTTGGCAGATCCATTTGAGGATACCAGGAGTAAGATGCTGAAGTGTTATGTTTGATGTGTAACTTGGATGTTGAATTGATTTACTAATTGTTTAGGGTACTAAGCCACGATCGCATTCACTGTTGGATTATGGAATAATTTGTTCTCAAATTATTTTGCGTGTTTGATTTTGATCTTATCGTGCTGCGATTATTCCAATTACTGGGCTACCCTGCTCAACCCCTACCATTTACATTTCCAGTGCAGATTAATATTTTGGTGAGCATATGCAAGCGAGGATATGCACGGAACTTGTAGTTTTGGAGTTTAGAAAATGTTGTAACTTCTTTTTAGGACTTGTAATCGAATTGGGACTGCGTTCCATTTATGTGGGAAAATATTTAATGGCCTGGGTCATCACTATAGCCTCGCTGCGTGTTTAGAACTTTAAAAAAATGAGGAAATGGCCGTCAATCATCTTGAACATAAGTTGACCCACGAGAAAACCTTTATGAATTGGCCGCTATGGACGTGCAAGCAGATAAGGTCCTTACAACGTCAGAAAGGCTAGAAGGACAAGATAACCAATTAGATTGGCGTCAACCATTGATGGGGTATTTACAACATGGGAGGTTACCTATTGATCGTGCTAAAAGAGCCGAGGTTAGAAGGCGCTCCGTACAGTTCGTAATGTGGAAATATATTATCTTTAAAAGATCTTTAGATGATGTTGAGGGAGTCATGAAGTAAGTCCATTCTGGAACCTGCGAAGCCCAACAATCTGGTCCCAAGCTATAAATGCAGATTAAACACTTAGAAAATTATTGGCTAACTATGGTTAATTGATTGTATTGATTTTTCTAAAAGGTGTCAAGTATGCCAATATCATGGTGATTTCATTCACAGCTCCCCAGAACCTCTGAATTTCACTGCATGTTCAAGGCTATTTACCGCTTGGGGGATGGATGTCATTGGACCATTCACCACACCAGCATCAGAAAGTCTGAAATATATCCTAGTAACGATTAATAACTTCTCAAAATGGGCTGAGGCAATCGCCTTGAAAGATATTAAGGGTGAAACTGTCGCAAACTTTATCAGGATCCATATAATCTATAGATTTGGGGTTCCCGAGTCTATCATTGCCAATAACATGAAGTACCTTAAGGAAGGGCTATTGTATAAGATTTATGCCAAATACAATATAAAGTATAACCATTCGTCCAGATGTTAGGCACCAACAAATGGATTGGCAGAGGCTTTCAATAAAATCCTGTGTAAGATTCTCAAGAAAATGGTTGACAAAAGCAAAAGAAGTTGGCATGAAGGCTTTTTGAAGCCTTGTGGGCATATCGGACCATATTCGAAACCTCAACCCGAGCCACCCTAAATACGCTCGTGTTTGGAAGTAAGGCGGTGTTGCCACTTGAAGTTTAGATACCCTCGTTACAGGTAGCCATCCAAAAATCACTCACAGACGAGGAAAGTATTCAAATCAGGTTAGCTGAACTAAAAAGCCACGATGAAAATAGGCTTATTGCTTAGCAGAGTCTCGAGTTATACCAAAAACTGATGGGAAGAGCCTTTAACAAAAGAATGAGGCTACGGTCATTTAAGGAGAGGGACCTTGTTATAATACTCACGACAATCGTAGTCACTCGAAGAACCAAAGGAAAACTGGAGCCTAAATTGGAAATTACTTATGTCCACGTGAAGCAGTATTGTAATAGATTATACTTATTAGGCACTATGGATGGCGATTGGGTAATCCCTCGCACCAAAGCAAGGTTTTTGAGGAAATACTAACAGTGAAAGGAAAGGCCCGCTAGGTGAAAATCCTGCAAAGGCCGGTGTAGGCAAAAGTTAGGGGCTAGAAAAATAGCCCGCTATGTTGAAAGTTTGAAAGGGCAGACTAGGCAAAAGTTAGGGCGTAGAGAAAAAGCCCGCTAGGCCAAAACCCTGAAAAGGTAGTTTAGCCAAAAGTTAGGCCGCAAAGAAAAAGTCTGGTAGGTAAAAAACATAAGAAATGGTGGTCAAGGCAAAAGTTAGGGCACAAAGAAAAAAGCCTGCAAGGCTTAAAACCCTGAAAGGGTGGTCTAGGCAAATGCAAGAAAAAGGCAAAAATGTATTGCACAAGAACAAGCTCATAAGCACTTAAGTACATAAAGTGAAATGCAAAAATTGTGCACCTATATTCAAGATGGTTTACCGCTCAAAGCGTCTAGAGTTGAAAAGAGAATTGCAAAAGATGAATTGTCAAATTAATCGTGATTCGGCCGTTTTGTAGATTTTAAAAGTCCAAATCAAAAGGGACACTTTTTTGTAAAAGTTAAATAGGAGAATGATGGTATATTAAACGCAAGGGGGGTGGGGGTGTACTCCATGGGTACACAAGTAGACGAGCTACTTTCCGTGAAGTGTAAAAGTCAGTACAAAGTTTGATTAAACCATATCGAAAGAGCTTGAGCTAGAGGACATATAAATACAAGTGAACAATGATAATAAATGATCAGGACTACATCTCCATGGGATTCTGCAAAAGTTGTTTGACTTTGTCCTTAGCTGTCTTGATTAGGTTGTTAAGGCATAAGCTAATCTGGATAAAGTGATATTCATGTAGAGAAAAATGACTATCCTTCATTAAGCTAAATCGAATGACCTCTGATGTTCTAGGGATCTCTAGCTGAGAGACAGTAACATTATCATGAGTAAACACACACACACACACACACACACACACACACACACACACACACACACACATATATATATATATATATGTCTGTGTGAGAGAGAGAGAAAGTCTGTTAATCCAAAGTAAGCAGATAAGCAAGCCTTCGAGACCAGCTTCTTTATGAGAATTTGCATAAAAAGATCTTTTGAAAGTATGGAGGAGGATAGCAGACTGCTGAATTATGTACGTATAAGTAGAGGCTGAACTGGTGGATCGAAGCTTCATAGTGAAAACAAAAGAAGACCGATGAATTTGTTGATTCAAGGCATGGACAAGTAGAATTTGAGTTGAATTGGATCATAGTTGAAACACACAAAGCTTGGGGAAGCTTGGAACACGTAGAAAGTTTGGGAGCTTTGTGGTAAGCTAACCAGTAAGATCAGTTGAGAAGATTTCTCTGAATTAGGAAGCCTTCCAGAGTTTTGTCTATATTTTGGACAATCACTACGTTACTGTTCTTATAGATAAGCCAAAGAGATATGAGAATTATATTATGAAGACGAGATAAGCGGGAGAAGTTAGGAGTGACTATCTAGGCTATAAGCCATTCCCTAAAAGTAACAACATCGGTGAGGAGTGGGATAGTCATGTTGATCGAGTGCCAAATGAGAATAATTTTAGGGCATTCAAGAATGAGATGGATTCTCGATTCTTCAGAGGAGAGGCAAAAAGGGCAGAGCGGCGATTGTGTAATGCTTAAGCGAAAGAGGTGTTTTCTAGTTGGGAGTTTGTCAAGTAGTAGTTGCCGGAGGAAGAACAAGAATTATGAGGGAAGGTTTAAAGACCATAAGGCTTTCCAGGTTTGTTCGGAGATATGAGATATTGCGAAGGCTAGAGTGTTCGAGGTGTAGAGAATTTATTTTTTTCGTGTATAAAATGTTGTATGCAAAAGACACAGAAAAAATCATAGAAGGTTTGAAAAGCCACAAAGGGAGGTCCGGGGAATTTGAGAATGGGATATGAGTTTCAGCTATTCTCTTAAGTAATTCTCAGGCTGGGGGGGGGGGGGGGGCGGTGAATTGACAAGGCTGTGTAATTCCAGGATCCTTTAGAGATTAAATCAGAGACTTAAAAGTCGCGAAAATTCGGGATCCAGGGTTGATGATTAAATCGGGAGGATGATCGGGGATCCAAAAGTCATTCCATAGGTCAACTGACATACCATCGATTCTTCACTAGAAAATACCCTGTTTCAAAACAAGTATGCCTGCCTGGATACCTTTCCAAGCCTCAGAAGAGGAGTTCAATTTTGAAATGTGAAGGAACAAGGTTTCTTTTTACATTATTTTGATTGGAAGATCTTGGCAAGGTGACTATCAGGATGGATGAGGATTTTCCAGCCAGCTTCAGCTAGAAGGGCCAAATTAAAAAGCCTAGGTCACAAAAACCAAGTCGTCTTTTTGACTTAGGGGCACAGAGGGAGGGTCAATTAACAAGGTGGAAGCTATGCTTGGAAGTGTCTCCCGACCAGAAGAAAGAGCTAAACATGGAGTTTAGTTTAAAGGTTACATAGGCCGGGAAGAGAAATGATTGCATGTGATAAACATGCAGACTGCTCAGTACATAGGAAATGAGAGCTGCTCGGCAAGCTTTGTTTAAGAGAAAACCTTTCCAACCCGCACAATAGCATTGAACCTTTAGTAATAAGGATTGAAAATAGCCTTTTACAGTTAGTGACCACATCCATAGAGGTTCTAAGGTAAGTTCCAAAGAAAGGTTCTTTATTAATATTGAAGCAATAAGAAGCAAAAGCTTGAAGGTCATCAGGAGAGTTGGGGTTGCAAAAGAAGGAAGATTTGTAGAAATTGATGATTTGACCATAAATATTATAATATAGGTTATGGATAAGCTTAATGGTTTCGTAATTATTCAGGGATAATTTGAAGAATAAAATGGTGTCATCAGCAAACATCAGATGATTGATTGGGGGAGCTGATTTACAAGCTTTATTTCCACAAATTCTGTTAAGGCTTTCGGCTTTAGAGAGAGCGGCATAGTGGACTTCTGAGCAAAGAACAAAAACAAAAGGTGGAAGAGGATCACTTTGTCTGATACTACTGAGAGGACGAATTTTTTTGATGGAGATCCATTGACGATAATAGCATACGAGACAATTGTCACACATTGTATAATGAGATGAATCCAATGAGAGGGAAAATTAAGTTTGATAAGAACAACTTGAATAAAATCCCATTCCAGACGATTAAAAGCTTTGCTCATATCGATTTTAAGAGTAGCCAAACCAGTTTTCCCAGATTTCTTGATGCGGATCATATTTGTCAATTCTTGAGCAATCAATATGTTACAACTATAGCTCTATCTTTGATGAATGTATTATAAAAAAAGGAGAGATGATGGAAGGATTTTTTTTAAGACGGTTGGCCAGAACTTTGGAAGCGATATTGTAGATGTTTTTACACAGACTGATTGGATGAAAATCAAATAGATGCTTGGGGAATTTAGTTTTAGGAATGAGAGTGATGCATGAGAAATTGGCTTCAAAAAGAAGGTGACCAGATCGAAGGACAGATAGTACCCCGGTGGTGATGTTCGGTTTGAGAAAATTGTAGCATTTTTGGTAGACAAGCAGAGGTATTATGTCCGGTCTCGGGGCTTTCAGAGGAGCAAGATCAGAAAAACTTCTTTAACTTCATGCCCAAGAAAATGTGAGTTCAGCGGTAGGAGTTGATCTGTAGATAAAGAGACGTCAAGTGCATAGAGGATGGAAAAGTCTTTAATCCCTTGCATTTCGGCGGAGTTGCATTTGAAGATGGAAGAGAAGTAAGATTCAAAGGAATGCACGATCTCTTTGTCTTGAGCGCACCATGAATTGTTACTGTTAAAGTGCCTGTAATTCTGTTATGGGGTGTTTGGATTCTAGTTGTGGTATGAAATAACTTGGTGTTACAGTCTCTTTCTTTAGTCCATTTCGGTTTCGTTTTCTATGCCCAGAAGAGTTTTTCACAATCCAGAAGTCAGTCAAGCTGTTGCGAGAGAAGAGAGAAAGCTGTTTAAGCAAGCTGACAAGGAATATTTGATTAAATTGAGACTAGTTGCTATTGAGTTTTAATAACTCTGGCTGGAAAGTGACCAAAGTTTAAGAAACTCCAGGGTTTCATAGATATAAGATGTTTTTGCCTTTGTGCAGTAATGTGAAAAGAAGGGAGCTTGATACTTGGCAATTCTAATTGGAAATAGTTTGATTTAGACAGTCCAGATGTAAGAACTAGAAGGCTTGAAGACCGCGAGGAATTCTAGCTCTGGACCAAGGACGTAAGAGATCCAAGATGACAGTAGTATGATTAGAAACTTGAATACCCAAATTTCGGGATCTATTACTTGTCTAACCCAGTTTGCATTAGCCATACCCATATCTAGTTTCTCAAATCTGCACACTTCACCAGATCTATTACTTGTCCAAGTAAAAGTGGGCCCCTCGCATGGTAAGTCTATTTGACCTAAGATAGAAGTGAAGTCATTAAAGGCGGGCCTTCCCAGAATGACCAAATTATTAGGGCCAAACTTTTATATCAAATCTTTAACTTGATTGAAATCTCCAAAAACTATAAGTGGGCCCGGATGTTGAGATAACAAGGTAGAGATGCGAGACCAAGTATCTTTGCACTCTCAGAGGTACGGGTAACCAGAAATAAAGGCGCCCCACCATTCTAATGAATATGAAAGAGAGATTAAGAGCAAAACCAAATTTTAGTCAGAATAAAAAATAGAAGCAGTCGAGGTTGAGCACCAACCAATCCAGAGACCACCGCTAAATCGATGTTTCAAGAGGAAGAAATCGAATCAAACCCAATAGAGGAGGAGTAGCCGAGGCAGGTGAAGAGATTATTTACATATGAAATAGGTAAGAGTGTTTCTTGGAAGAAAATAAAGTCAGGGTTATGAGTTTGATCAAAGATTTAGCTATTCGAACCTTCCGGGGGTGACCAAAACCCCTGAGGTTCCAGTTGAGGAGTTTCATTGAGGTTGAAAGGGTTGTTGGGGGACAACACCCGAAGCCTTAGAAGAGGAGAAAGAGGCCTGAAAAGAAGATATATCTGAGAGATTACACTTCTTGGGGGTTGGGGAGTGAAGGCGAGAAGGTGTTTTTTTTTGTTTTGTTTACAAGGATTATTAAGTTAGTAAGCATCAAGAATGATGGGGTGTAAATGAACAGGGAAAAAAGAAAGGGTGAGTGAGAATCTGGTGTACTGCAAGAGGAAGGAAAAGTTTCTTTTTCTGAGAAATTGTATATGAGAGATCGTCGGTGGTAAGAGAGAAATTTTTTTGTTTGTTGTTAGGGGAAGCATCAGAGTCGGAAGAGAGAGGAGGACTCCGCGAAGAGGGGGGGGGGATGGGTCCAAAGACCGAAATGAGGGGTATAAGGGAAATATCAGCATGGGATTCAAAGTCACTATTCTCAAAGTCAGGGGTTTTGCAAGAGAAGACATGGGAGATCATTATTGACTGAGACTTCAGATTCTTGGTGTTCATTTGGTTTAAGGCCAGAAGGAAGGGGTCCATTGCATGAGGTGAGACCATGGATTAACAAACATAGGGGGTTGGCAGCATGAAGTTGTGTTATTATGAAGAGTGGCCAGCAAACTCGATGATGAAATCATATGACCGGATAAAACACAAGCAACTTGATCAATTAGGTATCTATCTAGCGTGTAAGGGGTTTTCATAATAAGATAATCTTGCAAGAGTTTGAAGAATAGTAAAAACAACTGAAAATGGGTTAACCTTTTTTAGCAATATAAAATATGGAGATATAGCATGTAAAACAGATATGGTGCGTGTGGAAAAAGGGAAAGAAAAAAGTTGGCAAAGTAAAGGCAGAAACTTCTTCAGAAAGCATGGAGGAAAAAGACGTGTACATTAATAAGCAATTATGAAAAAAAGTATTAACACGTGGGGAAGGGAAAATGGGGTTGTAGTAAAAGAGGCATAACAAAGGTAGGTCTAGGTAGTTGAGTAACTGAGGAAGGGCGTGCCTATGTCAAGTGAGGGTCTGTAGAGATGTTGATTTCCATTAAATGAGCAGAAGCCTTTTCCCATTTTCCCACAGCTGTGGTGCAAGACGTCGGCTGACCAGAAGACTGTGTGACATGAGGAGCTGCAAGTTTTTTGGTAGCCATAAATTCATGGGGTAAGAGGGACCCATATAACAGGGTTTGAGCTGCAAGTCTTTCAGGGACCCACTTTGCTTGTCTTTGAGGTGAAAATTTGTTGACCCGGGCAAGAGAGAACGAATGCCAGCAATAATTCATTTTACGGTTAGAATTTTCTTCCTTTTACCCAGATGAGAGGACAATACACGGTGCTGCCTACGGAGCTTGAGCTTGGAAATTTCAAGAGAGTCAGAAGGAGAGATATTCATGTTGACGTCACCACTGTTTCGGCCGTGCAAATTACATGCATGACCAGATGCATGTTCACTGAAACACTATAGGTTGCCCGAAATTTCCCCTTGCACAGTTAGACCTGAAGATAATTTTTTTTTTCAGATTTCCATTTCTCGGCTTTACCCATCTTCTTTGTTTGAAAGTGGAAGTTACTTCTACATCAAAATCAAAACCTCTAGGTCCACAAAGGGAAGCATTATCACTTATATTCAGATGAAGGATGAGGTTTTTGGTTAAGAGCATGACCACTTGAATGGGTTAAACTAAGAGATAGGGTAGTTAAGTTTGCGGGTGGCTTGTGGAGCTTAAACGAGGTCCTGAGGGTAAGTTATAAATTGTGAAACGGGGACAACTATGTAGGTGGGTATTGGGTAATCCTCTTATGTCTCCATTATACAAGGGGATGCCATATTCAATAAAGTGATGATAAAGCTTAGAGCAATGAAATTCAGAAGTTCTCCATTTTAGGCATTCTACAACCAGTCGGATATTGCCTTTGAATCGATGATAAGAGTAACCCACAATACCACAATGAAAAAAGACTCGAAATAATTTTTCATATTGAAATTTTAGTAATATAATTTGACCTGTGTAAAGCTTGAGATACACACCAAGAATAAGCGGGATGCCGAAGTTCATCCTTATGAGAATGCGAAATAAGTCAGATTTATGCTTGAGATTGTCCATCTAGGGTAGGCAAAGAGATTGACCGATTGCATTAGTCAAAGTTTCAGTAAGAAGGGGAATCTTATAGTCACTAGGAATAGGACCAACGCGAACCCAAAGATCAGCCGATTGGATGGTAACTTCATTGAAAATCATGCCTGGGCACTAGGGTTTAAGAACAAGAAGAGCGCCCGTAATATTTCATGTGTTGTTGCTAAATACCTGGTTTGCAACATCATGATAAACAAACCTGAATAAGATAATATCATTGAGGATTATTTTTTAGGGTTTTGCCTCCACAGAGCTAATGGTTATTTACAAATCATTAAGTTTAGCCTCGTAAAATGTTTTCTTATCAAAGATCTTGCCAACGAGAAAGTAAGAGAGAACGCGTCTTGTTTTAGAGAGTTCAACCATGGCAGGGTTCAGTATAGTTCCTTGACGAAATGGTAGTTTATAGTAAGGAGAAGCTAGATGGGTTTGGGTGAGAGGGGTGGGTCAGAAGGTTGTGTAGTCTGATGATTGGATGAGAACATTGGGGGGGGGGGGGGGTGTAAGAGCTGTGAGGATTGAAGGAGGGAGAAGGGAAGGACGGTTGTTTAAGGGAAGGATGAGACGGCATAGCTTCTCAGACGAAAAAGCTTCCAAGGGCATTTGTTGGCACTTAAGTTTCAATAGAAAAATAGGAAAAAGGAAGAAAATATAGTTATTTCGTCTTTATAATATTTGGACTAAATAAATTAGAGGAAGCCCAAAGTTATAATGCATGGGGAAAAGGTCTTGCTCTTTAAGAGAACCCAATTGATATAGGCCAATGGGGCCCGTGAAGGAGAAAGTAATAAAAGATTGGGAGCTTGCTTATGTCCTCACTAAATGGGCCAGTTACAATTCTAATATTCACAGGCCACGTGACCAGCCACATGGGCGAGTAAAAAGAACCCATGATCAGCAACTCGCCAGCATTGTAATACAGCGCAAGTATCTTGTGGCAAGATAAGTTTGGGTACCTAACAAAGCTTTATCAAAGGAGAGAAAGAGGAAAACAAAAGTGGAGAGAGAGGGACTGTCCCAGTCCTTTTCGGCACATTTTGGCAGCTAGAAGAAAAAAAAGAGAGGAAGAAACATTGAATGGAAACGAGGTCATGTAAATTCAAATTACATTTCATGATGTATCAAGCCTCATGCAGAAATGAAAGTTTTCTACATTTATATGTTTATTTATCATTTCAATTGTATGTTTACAATTGAAAAGTTGTCGTGGACATAATCAATAATTGACTTTTTAGCCAGAGAATAAGGATTCACTTAAAAAAAATACTTTACATCGTCATAATACGATGAGATTTAGTGACACAAGTTTTGACGCTAATCAATAGCACGAAAAATGTGTTATCAACAATATAGACCCTTACAACATGAAAAAGCATGTAATAGGACAAATATATAGCAATAAAGACTATCAGCTGATAAGTGCAACTATGTTTACAACACTGAAATAAGATCAATAATCATACTCTGTGGTCCCATGAGTACCTTGTCGGTTAGACCGTATAGTTGTGCTGCTTTGCATGATTCAGGTGAAGCTTAATAAAAATTAATAGCATTGGGAAGTTTCAAAATCCTACAGCTTATGCCAATTGAAGCAATTGGGCGCTTTTCAGCGCCTTATCATAGTCTACTTGCACTAAGTTGTGTACAAACAAGTCTGTTGACATGAGTTTTAGCGGCGAATAGGCGAGATGTGGCTACACATGTATAGACTTTAGAAAATTGTTGCACATGCAAATAAAACTCTAATGTGGGTCTTAAGCATAAATATACGTATCCATGAGGTAAATGCATATTTCTTTAAAAAGAAAGAATGCGCATGAAATTTTGGTCCGTCTCCAGCTTTTCTTTCACAACTGATGGGCAACCATAGCCCTTGGAAGCAGATCTGGCCATGTCCTCCATGGCAACGTCAAAGCAAACAAAGGTTGGACATGTTTCCTGACCATGCGGCAATGAAAATAATGCACGTTTCCCCTCGACGTCCACACGTCGGTTGTGAATGATCCACTGGCTAGAGCATAGGCAGACGAGGCATCGTTGACTTTGATTGTTTGTTTCTTGGTCACGATGGCAGGGACTAAACAAAAAGGCAGTGAAGGTGTCACTGGTCGTGGTAGTGGCCAGACTGGATAGAGTGGCGACAACAGTGCGTTGGTTGTGACGGAGTGGATTTGGACAGAAGAGCGCCGGCGGTCGTCACTCAGCTTCAACGATGCTGTTTGCCGCTACAGCGATTACCCCCTGAGTTGGTGGTCTTGGTGACCCTGATATAAGGAGATGCTTTGGTTCACTGAGGATTAAGGCACTTCTCCCTTCCTTAAGGTACTTCTCCCCTTTCCCCTTGGAGGAGGGGTCTTTCTTCCTCCTTGGGGTGTCGACCCTATCTTCATGCTTTCCTCCTCCTTTGAGATCTTCACCCCTTCCCCTCGGCTTTATGTCTTTACCTCCTTTAGGGTCTCCACCCCCTCTCCATATCTTTACCTCCCTTGAGGTCTCCTCCCTCTTCTTCATGTCCTCTCCTCCCTTGGTATATTTGCCTATCCTTCATGGCTTCACTTGCCTTGAGGTCTCCCTTCCACCCTCCTCTATGATTTCACCTCTTAGGGTCTCCGTAAATCCTCTTAATGTCTTCACCTTTCTTAGAGTGTCTGCCCATCCTCTCTATGTCTTCACCTCATTTGAGGTCTCCTTCCTCTCCATGTCTTCACCTCCCTTGGAGTCTCTGCCCCCTTCATGTCCTTACCTCATGCGGGGTCTCCCCCTTTTTTCTACGTCTTCACCTCCCTTTGGGTCTCCACCCCCTCCATGTCCTCACCTCTCTTGGGGTCTCCCTCAACTCCTTGGGTAGTTGGGCACTCGTTGGGTATCCTAACCTCGATCTCCTCTCCTCCGGTCATCCTACCAACACTAAGTGAAGACCTCTTCCATACTTAGCCAAACATTAGCTCATTGGGGTCTTCGTACTTCATTGCACATGAATGCTATGGTAATAAAGTCTACCGATCCTCATCTTTAAGCTATGTGCCTCCGTGATATTATCTCGACTTGTCGGGAAGGTGAATCCTCTAAGACACTACCTTGGTGTGCTCCGAATGCTCTGACACCACGACTTACCAAGGCATAACAACTCATCCAGGACACTATCTCTATAAGGGTAACTATTTGACTAGACTACGTCCTATAGAATCCAGACTTTATATTGGAACCTTTAAGGATCATAACCCTATGCCATTCTGAGACAGGTGAAGGTCTTCAGAGGGCATCAAGCCTAGTCTGCTGGGAGTTAGACCTTGTCCCTCCCCTAACACTATTAGGTTCTCAATGTTTCTTAATGCTTTTATGGGATTTAGCAAGGGTATTAGATGGCTGACTTGATTGAGCGCCTTCTCTGGCTATACTAGTGTTGTCTGAGCCAATCTTCCTAGACAAACTGAACAAACCTGCGTGGGGCATGTTTAGTGATTACGGTGATCCGATGGTCAATGAACCCTGGCATATAATGCACCTCAAAGAGTTGTTGCTCCTAGGGAGCGTATTGGTTCATTTTGATAATAAGGCACTTTTAGTTGACTTTAAATAATGGACTTGAGAGCTCAATTTTAGGATAACTCCCAACTATTCAAAACCGAAATCCATATGCACATTCTCAATTTCTCACTCTTAGACTTCTTAACTAACAAACTCAAGGTATTAAAAAAAAATTAAGCATTGGACGATGACTTTGGATATTGACATTTAGACCTTAGCAATGGACTTGTGACTTCTCCCATACACAACCCGTGCCTTTGTACCTACAACACTGCCACTCCTCAGGATTTTTTTTTATGTTGCCTTACTCTTTGCCCTTGCTTCTATCCTTGCTCTGTCACACACTATCATACTTGGCACCTGACTTGGACTGTTCTTTGTAGCACCTCCACGTGTACAGTGAACCCATTTCCTCTAGCATCAAAGGCTATAAGAAACCTCAATCATTGATAAGCAAAAACCCTCAGAAATTATGTGAACGAAAGCAAGCAGACATGTACACTCCTGCCATATCAGCATTAGTATTGACACTGCCATGAATAAAAACATTAAGTAACGAAAAATGAACTCTAGTTCACCGAAAGATAGTTTAGGCGTGTAAGTGAAACGAAACCCCTTGTAAGGTATGAACAATTGTGATTGAAGCATATTTCCTAAACATATAGGTGGAACATATCTATAAAGAGTTGCTCCAACATCGATGATAGTTCAGAATTGAATGGCCATCTTGGGCATGTTGACCGCCAATGGACTTGGTGAACAAGAGGCTAGGTGGTCGACGCTCACCAGTGAAAGGGAACCCTTCAATGTAGGGTATGAATTGTCGTGATCAAAGAGTATTTGCTAATTATGTAGGTGGAACAAATCACTACAAAGTTGCTATAACAATGATAATTATGCAAGCTTGGTTGGCCATCTCGAGCATGTCGACCACTAATGGGCTCAGTCAACATGAGCCTAGGTGGTTGAATCACCAATGAATAGGAACCCTTCAATGTTGGGTATGAACTATATTTGCTAAACGTGTAGGTGGAACAAATCAGTACAAAGTTGCCCCAACAATGATGTTTGTTAGATTATATATATTAATATGGCAATTACCTTTTCCCTATGTTCTATGTCTAGATTATTCTAGAGTTCTCCTAACTTCTGTAGGATTTCCTTTTCTGTTTCTAGTAGGATAGTTTTCTCTTGCCTATATAAATGCCTCATTGTACTCAGTTTCATAATGTTCTCTAATATAATTATATTTCCCTTCACCTTTTCTATCATGGTATCAGAGCCATACGATCCGCCGGTTTGAGAGTCTTTCAACTATTTTCGTAAACTCTGGCGAACGGCCTTCTGCCGTTGCACGTGCCTTTGTTTTCTTTTCGTGCTCTTCTTTTCTTCTTGAGTTTTAAAATTTTGGTCTTTCTTTCCTGCCCTTTTTATACAATGATCTTCGCTTATGCTGAAACCCTAGCCACCGCCCACTCTTGCTGTTCATAAACTCTAACTTATCTCTTTTGCTCAAATAAAGATAAAAAAAAGAAATTCTCTTAGTCACCGGACCTCACCCCGAGACCTTTATGGTCGTCAGACTTTGCCCCGGGACTCCTTCCTTGTTCTGATTCGCCGGACCTCACCCCGAGACCTTTATGGTCGTCGGACCTCACCCCGGGACTCCTGTCTTTTTCTCAGTCGCCGGACCTCACCCCGAGACCTTTATGGTCTTCGGACTTCACCCCGGGACTCCTGTCTTCTTCTCAGTCACTGGACCTCACCCCAAGACCTTTATGGTCATCGGACTTCACCCCGGGACTCTTGTCTTCTTTTCAGTCGCCGGACCTCACCCCGAGACCATTATGGTCGTCGGACTTCACCCCGGGACTCCTGTCTTCTTCTCAGTCACAGGACCTCACCCCGAGACCTTTATGGTCGTCAGACCTCACCCCGGGACTCCTGTCTTCTTCTCAGTCGCCGGACCTCACCCCGAGACCTTTATGGTCGTCGGACCTCACCCCGGAACTCCTGCCTTGTTTTAGTCATCAGACCTCATCCTGGGACTCCTGCCTTATTCTCAGCCGCCGGACCTCACCCTCAGACCTTTATGGTCATCGGACCTCACCCCGGGACTCCTGCTTTGTTCTTAGTCGCTGGATCTCACCCCGAGACTTTATGGTCGTTGGACTTCACCCTGGGACTCCTGATTTGTTCTTAGTCGCCGGACCTCGCCCCAAGACCTTGATGGTTGTTGGACTTTGCCCCGGGACTCCTATTCTGTTCTTGCATCGCCGGACTCTACACACATGAAATTCATCTCAACTTGGATCTCAGACTTAGCCTCCAAACTCAAGCTTGTTTGTTCTCTACCAACTTGAGTTTGAGGGGGGATGTTAGATTATATATATTAATATGGAAATTACCTTTTCCCTATGTTCTATGTCTAGATTATTCTAGAGTTCTCTAAACTTCTGTAGGATTCCATTTTCTATTTCTAGTAGGATAGTTTTCTTTTGCCTATATAAATGCCTCATTGTACCCAGTTTCATAATGTTCTCTAATATAATTATATTTCCCTTCACCTTTTCTATCAATGTTAATGTGAGCTTTGTCAACTATCTCGGCCATGTCGACCACTAAATTGCTCTGCCAATAAGAGACGAGGTGGTTGACATGCACAGAAGACACTAATCTGTCACACGTATGTAAAGCTATCATTAAGATTGAAAAGAAAAAGTAATAACTACACTGGCCCCAACTAACGCCGACTAATAACATCCTCACCAACACGGACAACCTTCTAATAGCCGCCACCTAGATCGAATAACTCGCCCATGATATCCTTAAGAACAGGCTTGTGCACAAGGGTGGAACCAGGAAATTTTTTCAGGGGGTGCAAAAATTCTATCGAATGCACCCAAAATTTTTTTTATAGTAAAATAATATTATATAGAGATTTTTTTAAATCTCTATATAATCACTGAATTAAACGAAATTTAAGAACTTCACTAAATCTCTATATAATCACTGAAATTAAACTATACCAATGTTTCGATACTCAAAATTTTAGAATTAAACTCTAGGTTTATGATACTTTTAATGTACAAATATATTTGTATTGACATCTATATACATGCAAAATAACACAAATCTGTAGCATAAACATCAACATACAAATATAAAATAAACAATAACAATAAATTAACGATAATTTACCAAAGCAGTGGGCCACTCCGTCAAGCACTCAAGTCTCAAGTAGACAACACTCAACAGACAATAGATAAATTCACCACGGCTGGATGCAACTCCACCACGAATTGGGACGAAGCAATAGACAACAGACAAATTCCCAGCAGCAAATCCCAGCAATCTTCCGTGCAGCAGCTCGCGGTCGCCGGCAGCCGACAAGGTAACTAGGTGAGGCACTCCGTCAAGCAGATCTGGTCGCGTGGTCGGACGGTGTCAAGCAGTGGCACTCCGTCAAGCAGATTTGGTGACTGGTCTCGTGGTCGGACGCCGGACAGAGACTCGGAGATCTGGTCGCCGGCGGAGTGTCGTTTCTTTAAGATCTGGTCTCCGGTCGGAGATCTACAAGGTGGGTTCAGACCGTTCAGTCGCGTGGCGTCGCCGGTAATATGCCATTTCTAGTCGCTGGTCGTTACGTCCACTGTCCACCGGAGAGAGAGAGAGAGAAAGAGAGAGAGAGAGAGAGAGATAGAGAGAGAGAGACGAGTTGTGGTCTCGGGGAACGGGGTAGCGGGGATTGGGGAACGGCGTCTCGGGAACGGGGTGATGCTATTCCCGAAAACCACAATATATTTTTTTCCAGAAGTCAGGGGGTGCTTTAGCCCCCCCCCCTTGCCACAACGTAGTTCCGCCCTTGCTTGTGCAGGTCATGATTTCTAGAGTCAACGCCTAAATGTAGATCCTACCGTGTAGGACCACGTGCCTATGTTTTGGCCTCGCAAAGTTCACGTCGTGGCAGGTGACGTAGCCATTTTTGGCTTCTTGACATAAAAAATGTACGAAAAATCATTTGCACCAAAACTTTTGCCCTTCTTTCCACCCACTAGATGAAAGGGTTTAGGGCAACGATAGTGGAGTAGAAGAAGTGGTTGACTTTGGGAAGTAAAGTAATTAGACTGTCATGAACGTTGTTGCCCTAGTGGCGACTTTGCTTGAAGAGAGGACAAGGAAAAAATTGAACAATGAGAATATTGAGTGAGTAGAATGATCAAGGTAGTGGAAATCACACAGACCTACGGTGTTTATCATGTTCTTTAACTTTTGATCCCATGACTTTGGCTAGCTTCTGCACGTCGGTCCTTCATCATTTCCTTAGTAACTTCCATTGGTGTTGGTATAGACATTGCTGCAAAAGTTGCATGATTTATTGATTGAATGATCTCCTATTAGGGTTTCTTTGGTTGCACATGTATGTTTGGCAAATATAGACCGAACAAACTTTGGCTCCTACCCGAGTTGTAGGAATCTTTCTTCTACCCCATGTATAGTGACAATTAATAGTCGCTAAATGTTTCAAGCGACTTTTCTTCTAACATTTTCAGCAACAATTATTAGCATTACTTTTTTAGCGTCACTAAATAAAAGTTACTAGAAACATTTAGAGACAATTGATTGTCGCTATATAAAGGGTAGAAGGAAGATTCCTCTAACCGGGGTAGCAACCAAAATTTTTCCATATAGACATGTCCATGTTATCCTTGGTAGTTATATTAGGCCGTGAGGCATTGCATGTATATGCCTTAGAGAAACTCACTCCAAAATTAAGCTCTATCTACTCTAAACGAATTTTAGTGACACTTGTTAACAACACTACTTCGACCTTTAGTGATAGAAGTGGAGTGAGAGAGTTTAAAGTTGGAGTGGATTTATTAATTCTCACATGACAAAGTCATGATTTTACGTAGTTTTTATTGGCTTCGAAAAATTTCTTATTGGTTTGTCATATTCCGTGGTTACCAATATTATAAGTACGTTCTTGGTACTATTTCACAGTTCTCTTATTTTAGAGTTTGAGCTTCAAAGAATTTGTATACTTGCGTTTTATTGCAATCAATTTAATTAATACAACCAATTTAGTCAACCGTATACGTATTCCTTTTCCATTATTGCTGTGATTGTCCGAATATAACATTTTTTTAAAATGTTGATGTGGTGTTTTAAGAAAATAACTTGAATTAATTGCACTTTAAACCCTGTGTTTTCAAAGGTACAGCTAAAAACCCAAATTTTATGCATTAGCTCTCAAAACTATGAGATATGGGAAAATTAGAGGTAAATTGAAAATTCAGGTCAACTGCCCATCTTCCTTTGCCTTTTTCTTCATCAACTGCCATAACCACTGCTGCCACTATTTTTCTACCCATTATGGAACACGACCTTGTCATCACCATCACTATCTTGATGAACAAGACAGTCGAATCTCGCCAACCACCACCTATTACCCATAAACAACGATAATGATTGCGATGAAAACCCGATACTAGAATTAAAATCCGTAGATGATTCTCGGCTTTTTGGTGGTCTTATGCAATGGTGGTTATAGTGACGACGAGATCTGTAATTACGAGTAGCAATATTCCGCTTATGATGGTGTTGTTATGAATCAATGAATGGTCACTCGTATCCAAGGCATTAATTGTTGTTTTAGGCAGGTGTATGGTGGTGGTGGAGGGCCAGTTGAATTAAGAAAAATTCAGTTATGTGCAGATCCAAACAAGCCCTAGAAAAATTGAATCAGCATTTTTCAAACTTTTTCATAGAAGCGGTGAAGACGGAAAATCGACTGGGGTGGTGGTATTGCAGATTTTAGGGGCAGTTGTGGTGGTCGCTGGTGATCATGGAGGTGAGAACACTGGTCCATGACGGTGAAAATGATAAAGAGCTGAACTTCTTCAGGTGGTGATCATCACTGATGGAGTTGTGGCTGTTCGGTGTGTTATTCTTGAGGTTTGGGTGGAACTGGAACAGCTTCAATTCATCTTGTCTCTGCTAGTGGCTGATGGTTAGTGTTCGTAGGTGTGGGGTGTATATCTCACTTGATTAGAAAGTTTTTGGTAAACCCAGATCTAAATTTCTTTTTCAAAATTCCCTCTCTGAAACTTTGTCCAATCCACACAATTCGAAATGGCAAAGACATTTTGTGATCATGTCATAGTCTTGGGTTTGAGTTAGAAACCATGTCCTCATCCATAGGATCCCAAGTACCCGAATCGATCGAAAGTTCGATTCTATCTGAATTACTCATTTTTTGTAATGTCTCGTTTCAATTTGAAATGAGACAAATGTCCAGGCGGTCCTTTCACCATTCACCATTCACCATTCACCATCTTAGTCCCTCAACTAATAAGCATAACTAAATTTCTTCCGGAAACGGTATTTTCTTTTTCAATTACGTCGAGATGATAAAATCTTTTCGGGAACAAGGAAATCATAATGATTTTTGTTTCTATTTCCAGTTATTTAACAAAAACAAGAAGTGGTTTGTTTTTTCTAAGTCGCTCTGCGAAAACGGTTTTCTATCTTCGAGCGGCGCGTGTCTGCCTTCACGAACATATAGTAACTCACTGCTGTCTATTCCAAAAACAACACTTAGCGCCCTGGGACACGAGTCACTATGAGCAGGGGATTCGAGAATAAGAAAGAGCATCTCGTCCATTAAGGTCTAAGTTTTTTCTCATCGTTTTAGTCCTTTAACTTCAAACCGTTTGTCATATAAGTTATTTTCTCCGTATCTGTTGTGGTCCCCATAGCATGGGCACTTGAGTCATTTCTCAATCATCAAGAACCAGAAGCTCTCTTATAGTCTCTGAACTATTAACGTGTTGCTTAATTAGTCCCTGAAGTAATTCTTGCACTCATGGTCATTTAACATTGCATTTTTATCCAATTTCGTTATTTTGATCACTTTAATTAGGTTTCGCACGTTGGTGGAACAGTCAATTTGTATCCCATCAAAATAAGTCGCCACCATGACCATGGAGCTCTCTAGAAGGTGGCTATGTCCTTGCTATGCACCATCAACACCCTCTGCTCTACCACCAACACAACCAACACTACAACATCTCATCCCCGCTCCACTATGCCGCTGCTTCAACTAGCAGCGTGCCACTGCCTGCCACCACCAGCAGCTGACTGTAGCCAGCCGTCCGCCTCTGGCAGTCGGTCGCTAGTTGATGGTAGCGTGGTGACCAAAGGAAGTTAGGGGCTGGCGACAGTCGGCGGCGGAGTTTGGTGATCGATGGTCGGTAATTGTGATTGCCAAAAGTGGCAACAAACGACTAATTACCTACGACGTAGGGTTAGGGGCTGGTTGCAACCGAGAGCGGTGGTGGCGGCTGGGTGATGATGGTGGCAGGTAGTCACAACTATGAATGAGTTATGATGCCCAACCCAACATAACCCACTATAATATCGAGTCAACCCATCCTAACCCATTTTAACTAAGTGGACTAGACTGGGTAAAACTCAACATTTTATTAGGTTAGATTGGTTAAATCCATAAAAAATCAAAATCCAGCTTACGCCCCTAGAGGGTGTTGGTGGTGTATAGCAAGAAAAAAAAGCCACCTTGTTGAGAGATTTGTGGTTATGGTAATAAAGGACCATCGTCATGGTGGCGACTTATTGGATGTGGAATTAATTACTTTTTTCATCGAGGTACAAAATGTTTTATTGAAATGATCAAAATGATGAAACTGACTAATGATGCCATGTTAAAGAACCAAGAGTGCAAGAATTAGTTCAAGGACCAAGAGTGCCCCTTGTCGCTGGCCCTCGACTGCTCCTTTCTTTCGTCGCCATTCACATCTCATGCTCCTCCATATTCTAGAGGAGAGAAGCCCCAACCACGAATCCCTACCCAATCACCATCAATGCTGCTCCCGAACCTTGAGATTTTCCTAAAATTGCAGCTAAAGGCCCAAGGTTTACTAGTAGGCAGAGAAAACCCAAATGTTTGCCGTGTCTTGTAATCAAAGTATTTACTAACGAGAGGCGTTGATTCTTTTAGTAGGTAGAGATATTTTTGTCTTTCTAGGTTCCGCTTCATATTTTTTCTGCAATCAATTTATATCAATCAATTTTTAAGGATGAGGTCGAAAGACATTTTTTCCTTTCTTTTCCTTACTTTCTTCTTTTTTCCTAACCACCGCCGCCCCTTGTCGCTGTCGCTTGATCCTCCTCCACTTTCTTGAGAAGAGAAGCCCCAACCACGGATCCCTACCCAATCACCATTAACTGCTGCTCCTTCATCTTCTGTCTCATTTGCTCCGCAGCTTGCCTATCCCTTGACGTCGACGCTTGGCTCTCCCCTGCCTCCGCTCCTTCCCCTTTTGTATGGCTTCGCTGCCATTCACCTAGCCTCTACTGCCTTTGCCATGCCGCTGCTCCTTTTCCTTTGGTCTTGCGACGTTGCTCATGGCGGCACACATGCGATGGAGGCCCACCACCAAGGCAACAGTGCTCAAGGTGGTTGTTGGTTATTGGTGGGAGACTAGTGGTTGTTGGTTTTTTAGACATTGGTGGTGGTGATTTTGGGTATTGACTGAGAGGCTGGGCATGATTGAAGAAGGAAAAAGAGGTGGGCAGGTGGAGGTAAGATAATAAGTGACGGTGAATGTGGAAGAAGAAGGGTTTAGCGAAAGGGAATCGAAACGACAAAAATACTCTTAATTACTAACGGAATCATTGACACCGAGTAGTAAAATCTTTATTTTAAGATATGACAAAACTTTAGAATTGTCTTTGCCTATTAATATACATAGGAGTTTTAGATGCAATTTTCGAAAAATCTCAAGGCTTAAAGTGCAATTAAACTTTTTGTCAGAATAGTTTTTAGGCTACCCCTTTTCCCTGTGAATTGGATAAGGATAGCTTCTTTCTTT